>JADOBS010302546.1:0-14464 GCA_015708375.1 Cydonia oblonga | reverse complement strand
TATATATATATATATATATATATATATATATATATATATATATATATATATATATTGTCTTATGGAAACGATACGAATTTTACAGTGAGGGATTAATACCTTTAGAAAGGTAATAGCTTTGGGAAGTTTGATTTGATTGCTCACTCACACTCTCTACTTTGTGCCCCTCCAGGTTTTAGCTGCTGAGTTTGTATCGACGAGGATCTGTGGCGAATCTTAGTATTGATGGCTACTTCTAAGGGTATGATTCTTACCCACACTATTGTACTTTACTTATGCTCTGACATTGTGTGTGAAATGTGTTCGCTCCCCCTCACAACGCACTTTGGTATTTAGACACTTTTAGATTCAAATTTATTCACATATTTCACATCACTATCACATTTTATGGCTTCGTCACCTTCCAGGTGTCGGCCAGCACAGCTCGATTCAGAATCCAAGTGGACTATCCGGGTGAGGGTGTGCCAATTAATCTAAAGGCTAAAAACAAGTCTAAAGGTATTTTTCAAAATATTTATCTCCTGACGCATGGATAAAAATCCAACACCTTATCCACTAATATATTGGACCACATATATACAAGGGACTATATTTTACTTGCATGAATTATTTTGCTTGCTTTTTGGATTGTATTTAATAATGTACACAACGTTTTGTTTCCCTTCCATATTTTGTAGAGTTGACTGGCATATATTAAAAGAGTGTATTTTTGCTCACTACCCTCAAATGGTAATAATACTCATCACCCTACTTATTATCATTGGATGAATTTAAATTCTAAGATTTGTGTGTATACCCACTACAAATAGATATCAAACTTTAAACTCATCTAATAATTATAAAATAGGGTACGTAGTGAACATCACCACCACTTAAGGGTGGTGAGCAAAAATTTCCCATATCATCAAAAGACCATTTGTGAGAATTGTGCCTTTATTTATAATAATTATTATGGTCTCCAAACTCTATTGGAATTTCTACTTTAAATTTACAGTCTTGTCACTTAGCACTACGGTATAGTAGTACTTCTTTTCACTTGTAAGTGAGATGCCTTAGGTTTGAATTTCGTCAAAGGCGAATTTGAACCACATTATTGTTAACCCATTGTGAGGCTAAGACACACCCTCCCCTTTAGTGTAGATAATATCGTTTGTTAAAAACAAAATTACGTAGTCCTAAATAATCACTAATTACAACATTTTGAACAAATTTGAGATAAAAATAAACAAATAAATAAAGCTTTACAAGTCACTTGGAGAAGAACATATTTATAATATTTACTAGGACATCACATAAAAACAAACTTAGCAGCCATAAAAGGTAGCTAAGTGCTCTATCACATATGCAAGGCTCTAATGCTTAGTGCGATCTTCCCCTTTTAATCCCTTTTAATCTATTACCTTTGCCTACACTTTACACCATTGCTAATTTGCTATGTCGACATACGATCAAAGATGGAAGAGCCCACCTCCTTTTCTCACTTAAATTATTTGCTTACAGAGTTTTTCAAAACACATTCGTTCATGCACATGTGAAGAGGCGAAATCAGAACTTATAAAAATATGATTGGCATACTTGTCAAATTAAATATAGACATTTGTGCTTCCTCTTTCTTTAACTTATTCTGAGACATCTTGCTTGCATACGTCAAGCAACTTCACCACTTCCGTTTAAAAAGAAAAGAAAATATAAAAAAACATTATGGTCAGATTACAATTCACAAAAGTCTAATGGAAGTCTATCATTGTCCCCATTGCGGCCACCATTATGCGCACATGTTTTACAAATTTATTATAAGACCTTCATCAATCGATAAATAAATCAACAGGATAATAAATGATCTCGCTTTTGTGTAAGAAATGTAAAAATCGACATCTAAGGTTTAAGACACGAAGGAAGGTAGAACTTGCCTCAGCATTTCCAACTTCGTTTTCCTCGAGTGCCAAACTTCTCAGCTCCTTCCTCACTTCCATTGTTTCCATCTCACTTCCCCCCCCCGACTCTATTTAAAAATGATTTGTACCATTCCCAGAATCTTCGCAATTTCTTTATTTCCTCCTCAATTTTCTTCTCCAAGTACCACATGCAGCTCACACGCGTGTAACGCACCTTCCTCTTTTTGTTTCATCAGCCAAAATTGGTCTGAATTGGCCTGGGCGGATTCATTGACTTAGTGGGTTAGTCCGATGCCTGGGCCTGGATCTGAGACTGGGCTTGGCCTATCGGTTAATGGAAGTTGCTCATCATGTTTAGGGCTGATTTGGTATTGTTATTCTTTAAAAAAATAAAAAACAAAAAATGCTTCTGCGGTGTTGCGAGAATAAACAGCTGTGAAATAAAGCAGTGGAGTGTTTGGTATATTTTTTTGTAAAAGTGCTTTTAGCAAAAAAACAGTGTTAAAGTGTTTGGTGAATTTTTATGTAAAACCACTGCGACTGTGTAAAATGACTAAAAAAGATATTATGTTGAATATTATATAATAATTTTTTTTTTATCTTTTCTTTTATTATGACATTTATAAGATTTATATAAACTATTTATAAACAGTTGTGAGCTTCGAAGAATGTACTTTTACCTTTTTTTATTAAGATATTTATAATTTTTTTTATTCTATTCTTTTCTCTAAGAGTCGTTTCTTCTTTACCTTGTCCTTATTTTATTTTTGCAGAATCTTTGTATATTCTATCTTCCGCCGCTTACTCCCTCTCTCCCCTTTTTCTCTCTGTCTCTCTCTGCCTTTCTCTGCCTGATCCTAAGGACAACTAGGTTGTGGGAAAAGGAAGGTTGGGTCGCATCAACCGATTCGCGAAAGATGGATGAACTCTGATTTCAGGACTTACCGTCGGTGTTAGCGGTGAAGGCGTCGAGGCTTTCCCGTTGAGATTTTGGGTGTCAAGCAGAAGGGTGCAAATCTGGCATTCTTTGTGCAACCCAGATTTTGACAAAGCCTAGAAATCCGACAAAGAGACCTCGAATTTCAACAAAACCCAAAAATTCGACGAACCTCCGGTTGCTTTTGTCCCAAAAATCCGAAGAAGCTCAGAGTCAGAGAGGACGGAAGAGAGACGTGGCGGGGCGGCGATGAAGTCGACATGTATAATGAGATTAAATAACGAGCCAAAACTTTTCGACGGTAATCAAAGAAAAATCACGATTTAACTGTTATTTTAACTCCGATTTTGATAATTTTTTACAGCTACACTTCTTGACCCTATATGAATACAATGGATGAATTCGATCTTCAATTTAAAATATTTACACAAGTGGATACCACAAATCTTATGTTATGTTTAATGAAAGTATAAATAAACTCTAAGTGTTAGTGCATCTATCGTTTTGATGGGAACATTCTACGAAAACTAATTTAACGATCCAACCGTCAAACTTGTTTGTATATGCTTCGAGATCACATACACCAAAAATCGTAAAAAACAAACATTCAGAGATCAAGTAATGAGACAAAACTTTTTTACGGTTATAAACGAAAAATCACAATTTAACGATTATTGTAACTCCGATTTTGATAATTTTTTACAGCTATACTCCTTGACCCTATATGAATACAATGAATGAATTTGATCTTCAATTTAAAATGAATTTGATCTTCAATGTAAAATATTTACACAAGTGGATACCACAAAATCTTATGTTATACTTAATGAAAGTTTAAATAAACTCTAAGTATTAGTGAATCTATCGTTTTGATGGGATACACATTCTACGAAGCTAATTTCAACGATCCAACCATCAAATATGTTTGTATACGCTTCAAGATCACATACGCCAAAAATCGCAAAAAACAAACATTCAGAAATCAAGTAACGAGACAAAACTTTTCGACGGTTATCAACGAAAAATCACGATTTAACGGTTATTTTAACTTCGATTTTGATGATTTTTTTACATATACACTCATTGATCCTGTATGAATACAATGAATGAACTTGATCTTCAGTTTAAAATATTTACACTAGTGGATGCCACAAAATCTTATGTTATACTTAATGAAAGTATGAATAAACCCTTAAGTGTTCGTGAATCTATATATTAAATTAAATTAAAAAAAATTGACTAGTAGTGTATGAATGTTTTTTTTATTAGGCTCTTATTTTTTAGTGTAGATATAGTACTTAAACGATAAATGTGTTTTAATGTTTTGAAGTAATATTTATGTGGCAATGTGTGGTATGTGCAAATTTAAGAAAAAAAATATATTTTTCTTAATGGGTCGGGTCACTTTACCCAAGTGACCCAACCTGTTAAGATAACAGGTGTGACATGACACGACCCGTTAAGATAATAGGTGTTACACGAAAACGACACGAACACGACAGACACGACCCGTTTACCAGGCCTACTCACAAGTATGCGTTGCTTGAGACTTTAGATATTCAATCTACTTAAAGGACCATTTGGTAACATTTTGTTTTCATTTTTTTTTTTTGAAAACTGAAAGCTTGTTTGGAAGTGAAAACTGAAAATAATATCTTGTTTGGTAATTAATCTTAATTTTTAATCTTAAAAAAATGAAAATTGAAAAACTACATATTTTAGTTTGCAAAATTTGGCCTTGAGTTTTTACTTTTTAGTTTTTAGTTTTCAAAAAAATAAAAACTAAAAACTGAAAACGAAATGGTTATTAGACGACCCCTTAGTACATGGCATACTCTCTCTAATTTGTCACTAAGTTTTTTGTGGGCTCCTTTTGTCTCCATATCGCCTAGCCTAAGGCTGAGGGTTCATGTCGTGAAGACCTTCTTGGGAACTGTGAGTATTTTTACTGTTAAATCTTTGTTAAAGAATATAAAATCAAAATCTAACAATTATACTACTCGAAGTATCCGATAATCTGCAGTACCCAAGAATTTTTTGTCGTACACCAAAACATGGGTGAGTTGTATTTTAATTTTGTATATACTCAAAAAGAGGGATCATATGAAATGAATGGTTGTTACATGTGATTTGTCGATCTAAACACAAAATGGATTAATCACACACACTAATTAGGAGGTAGATATGTAAGCACATACTAATAAGCAATTTCTTGCCTCGTACACATGACTTATTTTACGATAGTAGCGACAGTGATTACATATTTACTTGCTAAAAAGTGTATGACATACACTGATCGATATAGCTCGAAGACGAGATGGACTGATGTCTGACACCAAGTATGCTCAAATCTTCCATACTCAATTCCCAATTTTTTGGCCTTTCTTGTTTACCCATCGTTTGCATGTAATTGTAACCTCATTACTTACTACATAGACCCCATATATTTTGTCTCATTGACTCACAAATTCTGAAAGAGTTTCAACTCCAATAATAATGGCTGAAATAAAGTTCTGATTACCAAACTCGAAAGTTCCACCGTAAAACTCCGTATATACGTTCCTTTTTAAGAATTATTACTACGTACATTTGTCAATTGGCTGCATCATTTTCAATTTAGTTGATTTTTATAGAGACAATTTTCAAATGTAGGATATAACATTGTAATTAGCAAATGAGAATAAGGGAAAGAGCAAAAGAGGAATGTAGAAATAGAATGTAGCTTTCGATAGAAGTGGGGGACTTGCGATTTTCCTCACCCTCTAACTTGTCCTTGTCTTTAGAGATATCCACGATTAGGACTTGTGATTTATGAAAATAACCAAAGGTTCTTAGGTTCTGATTAATGATTATGACCCTATACAAAAAAGGTTATAACCCAAACACTTGAAAGTATTGACAATTCGTTTGTTGGGGTCTGTCGTTGATCTGTAAAATCAATTATTTGAGTCATCATGTTCTTTACACGTGCTCCAGGTGTACATGCCACCTTCTGGTGCGTAAGGGTAGATGGAACACAACTTGGCTGCTGAATTCTTCAGCAACCAAGTTCTTTCCGGGTAGATGGGGTCTTTGATCTGATTTTCGTCATATAATTGGATTTGGCTTTTTTTAGTTAAAATAGTTTCTGAAGTTGACATAACTTCTCATTTTAATCATTGAAATTTTAAATTGATAGATACAGTCTCCAAATTTATCTACTACGAATCACTTTGGTCTTTTGTAAAAATGTCTGTTAAATATGATAAAATGACAAAATATCCTCAATTTAATTATAAACAATGAGCCAAAATGATTTTAAAAAAATCAAGAATATTTTTGTCATTTTATCCTTATTTAATGGAGATTTTTTTACTGAAATACCAAAATAATTAATGGTGGACAAACTCAGGGACCACTTCTATCGATTTCAAGACCAAAGTGAAGAATTATGCGAATCTTAAAGACCGTTTTAGTTAAAAAGCCAGATATAGTCTCAACGACGTTATTGTTAGCCATTTAGTACGACGGTCTAGTGGTATTCCTCTTCACTTGTAAGTGAGAGGTCTTAGGTTCAATTCTCTTCAAAGGTGAATTTGAACTACATTATTGCTAGTTCATTGTGAGGTTTAGTCAATTCCTCAACCCCTTTTTCATTTATTAAAAAGAAAAAAACAATGTTATTGTTAAATAATCTTTTATCACACGTTTGAAAGTATTCTGAAAATACACCGTTCGCCTAACAGACAACATTATCACATTGTTTGTTAATGACACGAGAAAATTTCTCTTCCAAAAGACAAATCAATTTAATCAGAGGAAAAAAGTCCACCTTTTGATTCTCTAAAATGAATTAATTAATTCTACACCTTATGCTAACATGTGAGATGACAATCTGGTTCAACAAACATTTTCATTTCTTCACTTACAATGCAAAGTATTCTATTAATTTTCTAATTACGAACTTGGTTAATTTACAAGTACAGCTAATAAAATCTTTTCTAAACTTAATATGTAAATTTTGATCTGGTCCACCAAAAAATAAAATAAAATTATAAAACCGAAGAGAAGAAAAGATAAAACTTGGATGTGGTCCCGTGAAGTTGTTTTGTATCATATGTGTGCAAAATCCAAAGCCCTCTATGAGTTAAGTTACAATTTCCAACACGCTTTTAACCCTTTCAAATTTTGTTCCATTGCTCTGTACTTGTGCACAACTTTTATTTTATATGCTTTGTTAAGGTTTAGGCTATGTTCTTGTGGATGTTAGAAAGTGGGTGCCGGATCCCCTCCGGAGTAATATAATATGAGCCTACTGAGCAGGTCATCCGGTTTGTTGAAATTTGATCCAAGGAGCCCTCTAAAAGTTATAATAATTATAGTTGTTGGATCAAATTTCAATGGGCCAGATAACCTGCTTAACATGCTCAACATATATTACTCCGGAGGGGATCCAGTTCTCATAAAGTGTAAGAAAACATTGTGGGTGTCAGTTCTATGGTTTAGACAATGAGCAAAGGTTCGGAGTATCTTATACTCGCTAAATTTTTTTGCAATTTAACATGACGAGAATAACTTATTAGTGTGGTTGTATGTATTGTGACTTACAACGAGCAACTTCATTGCAAATTATTTTCTGTCGTTTATTGACAAACAAAACTTTTACCTATCACAGAATACATATGCTTTTGTTTCTATCTCTTCAAATTCTATCACATGATTTGTCAAGTAAGTCTTCCTCGACTAATGACAAAAACTGAGTGGAGTGCCTCTGGCAACTCTACTACCACATTTCCTACCAAAATGCTAATAAAATTGAAGGCAAAATTTCACAGGGTCTCGACATAGCTATAAAGGATAAATTCCTTCCTCCCTTTTGCCCAAAAATAAATACAACGATCTCTAATTAATTTCATATAAGTTTTCTTCGTCATTGACAAACTTGTATTGTACGCATGTAAAGTTACACTTTTTTCCTCTTCCTAAATGTAGCCTCATAGCCGTGCTATTTTAGGCCAAAAAGTTACTCGAAGACTCACATGGGAGGGGCATACAATATTTAGAGGCAGGTATACAGTATTTAGAGATAGAGAGATTTTTCAACATGTTCGCAACACAATTTAATAGTTTAAATATCATAATACAATTGATTAAATTATTTTTTTTCTTCTAATATCTATTTACTTATATTATAATATTTAGTATACCGATTTATGTTTACGTTACATTAAAAAATTCCTCATACACAAAAATCCTTCGCAAATAATAGGGTAGTTGAAAAGTCGTATCAAAGTATGGAACTAAAACGTACAACTCGGGACAGAAAATTGAATATAAAAAGTGTTTAAAGGTCGGTTACGTAATTCCAGGTCAGTATCTCAAGTTTCAACCCCAGCTGTTGGTCCTTGTTATAAGTTATAACCTCCACCTTCTCTATGACTTCACGGTTCACACATACAAACACAACACCCAGCAACCCACCGACAAAACCAGAACCTCCGTGGTGTCGAGCACTCAGAGGAGCCACTTGGGATTTTTTAAGGAACGTGGGTTTTCTGGATCTGAATTTTGGGTCAAACGAGTACGTTGACTCCATTGACTTGGGATTGGTAAATGAGTGTTGCTCTGGTTTAGCTTGACTGGTCGGATTAGAGAGAAGAATGTCTTGGAAGAGCAGAGGAGGAGGAGGAGGAGGAGGAGGAGGAGGAGAGGCAGCAGCTTCGAAGAGTGCAGTGTCTCGGAAATGGACACTTTTGTTTTGTATTGGTTGCTTTTGTGCCGGAATGCTCTTCTCTGATAGGTAAATTATTTGAATTTCTACATATTTAAAGCTTCGATTTTTCTTTAAAATCCCAGAAAAAAATGATTAATTAATTTAATTTGGTGAAGTGGGTAGCTTTTGTTTCCCCTTAAATCTCTTCTGGGTTTTTGTAATTAATGCATCATTGCTGTATTTCTTAATTTTTCTGTTAGTATCTTAGAGTAGTGATTAATGATGATGGCAGACTAGTTTATAGTTCAATTAGTGGTATTACTGTTTATTGTGTTTTGGTTGAATTTTCCTTTTTTTTTTCTTCCGCAGAATTGGTAAGTTTGTGTTGTCCCTTACAATTATGAGATTAGGATGGATCTGAATTTCATATAATAGATCCAAAGATTCAATTCAGACATCATTCTAGTAATCAGGTTTTGTCATAATTGTCTAATTCAAGAGATGAGTCTGTTGTTTCTTCTCATTGCCGGAAAATGTGCTGATGGGGCGACTCCTGCGTAATTTCCAAACTAGGATATGGGTTTTTTATAACATCGTTTATGTCCGTAATCTTCACATTCTGATTACTGTATGCTACTTTTTTTTTCTTCTGCAAAAAATGGACATACATTCCCATCAAAACATGTTTTTACTTGAACTTTATCAGAAGCGAAAGTAGCGTGTTCTATGCTAGAGTTTTTTTTTTTTTTTTAATTCCCGAACTGTGGTATGCTAATTAAAAATAAATTAATTCTGCCAACAGAATGTGGTCAGTGCCTGAAATTAAAGACGTATCGAGGGCAACAAGGGTTGACAATGAAACACCGAAGTCAGTTTCTTGTTGTGACCCAACAATTGTAAGTACCTTTTATCTAAGCAGCCGTGTATTTACCTTTTCTTTATTTGTTTATTCATGATTACTGTTGTTTTTGTTTAGAAGGATGTAGAACATGAACCAAAGGATGTTTATGGGGAAGTTTCAAAGACTCATCACGCTATACAGTAAGTCATGCTGCAGCTTAACTCATTCTGTTGAAGTTGACTCAATATTATATCTTATGACTCGTTGAAATTGCAGCACGCTGGATAAAAAAATTTCAAATTTGGAGATGGAATTAGCTGCTGCAAAGGCTGCACAGGAATCTATACTTAGTGGTTCACCGATTGCAGAAAATTTAAGAATTCCCGAGACAAGAAATAAAAGAAAGTATTTGATGGTCGTAGGAATAAACACTGCTTTTAGCAGTCGAAAGCGCAGAGATTCAGTTCGTGCTAGTTGGATGCCTCAAGGTTTTTTTATCGACAACCTACTTTCTTTATGTTTTCTAATTATATGTGAATGCCTCTGACATTTCCCTTATACTTTGTCTTTACTATATAGCGGATAAAAGAAAGCAGCTTGAGGAAGAAAAGGGCATTGTAGTTCGCTTCGTAATAGGTCACAGGTGGGTGTTTGAGTTCAATTCTATTGGTGAATAACAATTTACTTTTGAATTCTTTTTTAGGTTTTCCATTCTATAGACTTCATGTAGGTAGGTGTCAGTCTTTCACTAGAACATCGTGGAATTTGATTCTTTCCTATTAGGATTTTTGTTATGGAATAAACAATCTACTTTATTAGAAACATTTTGGAAATTATACAACGTGGTAGAATTGAATACATTTTTTTATCTCAAAGTTAATGTTGATCACATGATTTACCCTAAATTGTCTACGTTTTTATTGTATCATACGTAGTCATCTCAATGTTGAAATGCTTTCGTCTTCTTAAGAAAGAAAAAACAAGTTAAAACCTTTAAGGAATAAAGCCTGATCTGCGTTTTCTTCTATCCATTGCTAGTGCTACATCAGGTGGTATCCTTGATAGAGCTATTGAAGCAGAGGAGAAGAGGCATGGTGACATTATGCGGCTGGTAAAGCTTTATCTTTCAGCTAGATCGTTAAATCCTTTTATCTGACGGAGTAACACATAAACAATGTGAGACATCTTCGTAATGTGTTGGTCTGAGGAAAAAGCTAATCGATTTTGTTTTCATAAATTTGATGAAAGCAGGATCATGTTGAAGGCTATCTTGAATTGTCAGCAAAGACGAAGATATTCTTTGCCACTGCTGTTGCTTCATGGGACGCAGATTTCTATGTCAAAGTTGATGATGATGTACATGTAAATATAGGTATGTAATCATCAGGCTTCTCTGTTCAAAATATGTCTTTTCAATATTCACAAACTGGAAATTGGCTTTTCCGGAACACATCCTAAATCACTCCTGTTTAAGGAGTCACTAATGTTGTCATTTTTATGGGCACATTCTAATCTCCAGTTAGTGTGTAATAACTTTTTCTGTTATCGTTCTCTATTTCTTCTTAATGTTGAGTTCATTCATCATATAATTTCAGGAACACTTGGAGCAACTTTAGCTAGACACCGATCAAAACCCAGGGTGTATATTGGATGCATGAAATCTGGTCCAGTCCTTGCTCAAAAGTGAGTTGTACACTCTTGAATTATTTAAACCAGCTAGACATTTGTGGCATGCTTTCCCTTACCTCACTTGTTTATTGATAGGGGAGTAAGATATCATGAGCCTGAGTACTGGAAATTCGGAGCAGAAGGGAACAAGTATTTCCGTCACGCCACAGGACAGCTCTATGCTATCTCAAAAGACTTGGCTAATTACATATCAATCAACCAGTATGTTTCCAAATTTTATGTAGTGGAAATCGTTCTGCTCAAATTATGTCTACCCTTTAGGGCCTTTTTTATTTCTTACATTTTGCTAATCATCTAGGCATGTGCTACACAAATATGCGAATGAGGATGTTTCTTTGGGGTCGTGGTTCATTGGATTGGATGTGGAGCAGATTGATGACCGGAGATTATGTTGTGGAACACCACCTGGTAATCTCATATCCATCTGTTTTGCCCCATTTTTCTAAACTCGCTTGTTCTTGATTAGGCTCTTATAGCTTTGGGAAAAATATAAAGTTCGGGTGCCAAATATCTGATTAACATAGGTTGTTACATGTTCCACGGCTCCAACGTTGTGTTTCTGTTTCATATGGTCATGTTTAATTTTAACACTTGGAGCAAACAAGTTGAAATCATTTATTTAGGTTACACATTGTTAACTATGTAGCATACTGGGAAGGGACATAGTTTGGTGGTCGTGACATAAACCATTGGCTTACATGTTATACAAGGTGCAGCAGTGTAGGCCCCACAGGGAGTTATCAGTCATTTTATTGTTCATTAAAATGTCAGATCAACTATACCTTCCAGAGCATTTAGAATTGTTTTATGGGTTGATTACAGCCCTCTTAATTGCCACACATTGTTTGGCTGATACCAGTTGCAATGTGGCCATCAGCTCATATAAGACACCATGAGGTCTTAGTTCAGATCCTCCGATTGATCGAGCATTTCTTACCATGACAGTTCACTTGCATTAATGGCATACATTCTCATTTGACTTGTGTCTAAGACTTCAAGGTCAGGGCTGATCATGTGCTAAATAACATGCGTGAGAAACACCTGCGTTAGTTCCTATGGTGCTATTTCAATGTTATTGGTGTGGGTCAGTGTGTTTTCTGCGGGATAAGTTTTCATGTCTAGAATTGCAAAGAAAACAATATTAGAAGAAAGGTTAATGGTAGTTCAAACTCGAAATAAATATTATCATGACGTAGCGTATAGTTACAAGTTTAATGGTGTTAATTGTTAACCACAGATTGTGAGTGGAAGGCTCAGGCAGGCAACGTCTGCGTTGCTTCATTTGACTGGAGTTGCAGCGGGATTTGCAAGTCTTCCGAGAGGATCAAGGAGGTCCACAAGCGCTGTGGAGAAGGTGAGAATGCTTTGTGGAATGCAGCTTTCTAATTGACCAAACGTTCTTCCAAACTCAGGAGGAACATGTACATGGCATGAGCTTGTATCATAAAAATTCACACAGAGAACGAAAATGGGATGCATAGCGAGATGGATTGGCTGTTGGCACCCTTCCAGGGAAGTTGCTGTCTTATTTCCGGGATTCTACTCCATTTTAGAGAAGGAGTGAGAGACCCAATAGCGAAACTTGAAAGAAGCGAGAGATTGTAGTTAAAATCATTCTTTGAGTGCTTCCGGGGCCATTTGTATTGTAAGTCTTCCATGGTTAATGAAGCTCCAGAATAAGTTCCAGTTGGATTTTTTTGTAGAAGTTTTTATCTCTTTCCTTGGTGATGAAGCTTCAAGCCTTCAATGTGACATCTCTGACCACTGACTAGTTGACTCAGTTGACTCGTTCATATGCATTTATAGTTCTCTTCCCCAGACTGCAATGAATTTGATGAGTAGCTGAGCTAATGAATTAAGTGACTAAACAAAAGCATTTAAGTGGTAAAATAAATGTCTCAACCAAATTGATGGGAGAAATTTACCAAAAGAAAAAATGATGGGAGAAGTCGATAAGTTGTTATTGAGAAACTTTTTATGAAATTGATTCACTTTTAGTGTAGTGATTTTGACCCACTGTTTTAAGCGCCATTAGGCTCCAACCCATCCTTTGACTAGCGCCTAGCGTCTTTTAGAATTGTATTTTGACCACAAATACAAGGTTGTGTAACCTTGTGTAAGTCACTTGGGGTGCCACAATAATTATGAACATGTTGTATGTAAGTTTTTTCTCACCGGCACTAGCATTCTTGATGCCTCTTCGAGGAAATCATGTTTTAAAAAAGAAAAAGAAAAAGAAAAATACAATAAGGAAAAGAAGTAGAGAAGATTTTAAAGATCAAACATGTCTTGGTGAGGTCATGTGTAGCGAGGATTTGTAGTTGTTGAAGTGCCGAACAACGTTCTCTCTCTCTCTCTCTCTCTCATTTGAAATATGAGTAGTGCTATTCACATTTATTCTTATTTGAATTTTTTAATAATATTCTACAAATTATTGAATACACTCCACTTAATATTTAATGTTAAATGACTTGTATAAAATGACTATTTAAACCCTATTTTTCTCAAAAAAACCTAAAATTAAAAAAAAAAGCAATTATTTTCTTCCTACACCCCAAATCATGAAAAATAAAATCCTAAAACTACCTATAAGTTTATTTATAATTTTGTAGTTTGTACACACCTGCACTCACAATGTCTTGTCATTATGTTTTTTTTATTAACTGTTAAGAATTCTGCAACATAACAGACAAAGATATATTCTGAAATATTCAAATCTTCTTCGAGATAGTTTAGCGGTGTTTTTTTTTTCATTTGCTAAATTTTTTTAAGCATGCTTGCTGTTTATTTCTTAGGATGGGTGGGGTTGCAATATCATTCAAGCATGATTGCAGAATTGAATTTTTAACCTGGGAACAATAGGGTATAAATGGTCTCTGGTAAAAAAATGATCTTCATGGCTAAATTGATTGTGGGCACTAAACTTTTCGGATTTGACATTTAGATAGATTAGTAAATTATGAGCTCTGGTAAAAAAAATGATCTTCATGGCAAAATCGGTATTTAAACAAAGCAAGTGAATACCATCATCCCCAACCAAGATGCCAACACATAGTCCCCTACGTTACAATGAGTCCCTGAGAGGAGGAGTTCAACATGTTAAATGGAAGCAAAGGAGAAAGCCAAAGTAGCAAAACTATTTGTTGGACAAAAAAGAAGGAAACGAAAGATCATTCCATGGAAAATAATGAAAACCACATAAGCAAAAATATAAACTCAGATCAATTTTTTTTATAATGTTTTATTTAAGGTAACATATGCATAGACTAACAAAACTTTAATATAATAAGATTTAAAGAATGTGGGGTGTATGTGAAAATGTAAGGTGTATGTTGAGAATGTGGGGTGTGAGGGTATTATGAAGAAGTATGTGGGGGGGGGGGGGGGGTGTGTTAAGATAGTTTTTGGTT
>JADOBS010302545.1:0-14464 GCA_015708375.1 Cydonia oblonga | reverse complement strand
CTCCCCCCCCCCCCCCCATTCATCGTGGGCGTGTGAAGCTCTTGGCCTTAACCTAAGGTGTTAATTGTTTTGTAGGTGCAAAATTGTCCAAGATCAAGGAGGAAGAAATTTGCATCCACAAATTGGTGTTTTCATTGAGAGAAGAAATCCACACTCGTAGAAGACTCTCGCATAAAAATAAAAAATAAAAAAAGGTTTTTTCTTCTCTATTTTCTAGTCCACTTGTATTTTTTCGTACGTTCTTATTATTAGAATTTTTTTATTTTGCAAAGATTCTTTGATAAAACTTAAAAGAGAAATACAATGGCTAGAAATTTAGAAAACTCCACGAGTGAAAATTCCAATATTCAAGAAATGGGACCGCGGCGATCCACGAGACTAAATGTGATCCTAGGGGGAGCGGCACCACCACCACGAGGTTCCACCACGGGAACCACCGCGATGGCCACTTGCGGCGAGGTCCATGGTACCACTACCACGGCCCAAGCCATGCCATCTAAGACCCACGACACCAAGGCCATGACCCAAGCCATGTCACTCCAAGCCTAACACGAGCCCAGTGCGTTGCCAAGCCGAGCACAAGCCTCGCATTCGCGTACATCACGCACCGAGCAGCCTGCTCCCTTGGTCAGCCTGCTTAGGCCGAGCAGCCCACTCCCGTGGCTCAACCTGCTCCCGACGAGCAGCCCATTCCCGTGGCCCAGCCTGCTCCCGCAGCCCATTCTGCTCTCATGGCTTTCCAACCATCCGGACCTACGATCGAACCGGGGGCATTCTCACCACATTTCTCTGCGGATTTGACATTTCCTAACTCAAATCACGCACCTGGAGTCTACCACCATTCCACTGCTCAAGGAGGCATATTCATTCCAAGCTCTTCCAATCCAAATGGCGAACAACACTTGTCTCAACAAGTCTTAGAGTTGACGAGCGCCCTAGCACAGCAGACGACTTTGGTGAACCAGCTCTTGTAGCGCACCAAGATGCAACGTGTCCCGAACGAGGTGTTCTGAAATAGGACAAGGGTAGATGAAGAACCTCTCCAGCAGCGTCCAGCAAGCAGTTACTCGACCAGCCACGAACCGAGCGTTTGGGCAGGGTACACTCCCAATTAGGCCCCCGAGATAACGTATACTCCCGTCTTAGCGCGCGAATGAGCGTGCACTCTCGATTAAGCCCACGGACGAGCATACACTCACGGTTGGGGCTACATTCCGATAATTAACATGAGTAGCCTTCCAATCAAAGTGTTCATTCGAGGCTAGGCCCGCAAGGAGCATCCTCCATTTCACATCGGAGTAGACAGCACGACGGACGGAGAGAAGTAGTTACTCAATCTGGCTTAAACTCAACCAACAACCTGCGAAGAATTTCCTCGCCTGCTAGGAACGAACCACATGCACCGCAGCCGTAGTATAGACGAGCCGAGTACATGGAAGAGCAGCCTAGACCAGCAGGTCAAGATTGGGGGCAGCCGAGAGCTCTGGTACCTCAACAAAGGTAAATTCAGGAAGAAGTAGAGAGACTCTTGACCGAGCGATTGAGCATTTTCTAACGCAACGAGGTCACCGACGAGGCACTACGACGGGACATGACTAACATAAGCAGGTCACCCTTCACGGACAAGATCGAGCAGGCAGAGTCTACACGCGAGTTTAGCATGCCACATTTCACATTTTTCAAAGGGGATGGAAACCCGAAGAGACACCTAAAGCATTACCGAAGCGCAATAATCCTCTATCAAAACAACAACGATCTCATGTGCAAGATATTCGCCACTACTCTACAAGGCGATGCGTAAGATTGGTTCTACACCTTGCCGCCCCAATCCATCCGGAGTTTCGACGAACTTTCTTTGGTTTTCACCAAAGAATATTCACCCTATCGCTCGATCAAGAATAAGTCCGACCATTTGTTCAATGTCAAGAAGAACCCAAATGAGTCGCTTTGCGATTATGTGAAGAGGTTCAAAACAGAGAAGGCAAGGATAGTCGGATGCAACGACTCGATAGCTAGAGCAGCCTTCCAGAAAGGACTTCCAACAGACCACCCGTTATTCAGAAAATTGATCATGAAAAAAGATCTAACTCTAGCAGACTCTTTCGCTCTGGCAGAGAAGCATGCATTTTGGGACGAGGCTCGCTGATGCACATTTAAGGACTTGAAGAAGTACCCGACATCACCTCCCTATTATCCAAATCGGAAGCAGCGGAGGATTTATTCGCATGTTTGACGGTATTCGAAGCAGCAATAAGCTCTACCATCATACGAGAATAGTTGGAGCCCCGATTACCTGTATCCAAAGTTCAAAAACTCTTATCGATGTTACCAGAAATTCAAAAGCTAACTTTAGCAATAGTTGTTGCAACCTGGAAACTCAAGTTTTACCTTTAAATACACGTAGTCATCCTCATGACGTACTATTTCGCCCAATCCAAACGAGCGACGATAAAGGTGTAGACCCTAGCGGATGCAAAGTTTTCTGACAAACGTAATAACTCGGCCCCAAAAGACACGTTAAGGGCAGATGAGCACTAAAAGGACATACTCGAAAGCAAGTTTCATCCCTGTCGTCCAAAAAAATTCTACATAGGAGCAACATGTACTACCAGTCGAACACCACCTCCTACTACAGCCCCAACCTATCCTTACTCCATAATTCAACTCTAGAGTGGCCCAATACCGGCAGTTGAGCATCTCCTGCTACATCTAACTTGGCCCCAGCTCTACGGCTCCCTACCAAGCCTTCACGCCTAGCCAAGGTGATGCAACAGAACGGCCTAATGATACCCCGGAGGTAATCGAGCATGCCCTAGCCGCACATGCTCATTCAATGGAGATTTCTGGCATTTGCATGGCGACGGTGCATCCAACTACAAAGGTTCGTGAGCAGGCGAAGTCCTTGTCACCCCAGACGGCTCAATGCTTAAGCAGGCTATCACTCTAGGCTTCAAAGCATCCAACAACAAAGCAGAGTACGAGGCCCTACCAGCAGGCCTTCGAATGGCAAAAGACTTGGTGATAAAGAAGCTCGCAATTCATTTCAATTCCCAGCTAATCACTAGCCAGATGACTGGGGAGTACACGGCAAAATATCCGAGGATGGCGTAATACCTAGAGAAGGTACACGACCAGCTTAAGGAATTTCAAACTTACACTCTCAATTAAGTTTAGCGGGTAGACAACGCCCACGCAGATGAGTTAGCCGGCTTAGGCTCCGCCTTCGACCACCAACTCAAATGCTCTATTTCAATGAAGCATCTAGACAAGCCAAGCATAGAGGCGGAGCCGGCAGCCGAGGGTGTCACAGGTTGGAGTCTAGAAAGCTCCAAATAAACCCAACACGTTACTACATATGGAACGACATTCTCATCCGAAGATCCTAGCGCCTAGCGCCTCACGATGAGAGTTTTACCATATCTCCGCTGCCTAGCACCTCACGATGACTTGAAGGTTCTAAGCTCAATCCACTAAGGCGTTTGTAGAAACCACTCCGACAGTCGATCCTTAGCACAGAAGGCTCGTAACGTGGGCTACTATTGGCCTACCATGCACCAAGATACTAAGGAGTTAATACAAAAGTACAACCGCTACCAACACTACAAGCCAGTACCAGCATTGCCTGCCAGTGAACTATACCCGCAGACGAGTCATTCGTCGTTCATGCAGTGGGCAATCCACCTGGTGGACCTATGCCGCCTACTACCAGGGGCAAAGGCATGATGATCGTGGCAACTGATTACTTCACCAAATAGGTAGAAGCAGAGCTTTGACAACCACGACTCAGACGAACATAGAACGCTTTATATGAAGGAACATCATTTGTCGATTTGGTATCCCTCAGTCCATCGTCACCAACAACGGCCTGCAGTTCGTGGGCAAAGATTTGGCGAAGTTCTTCCAAAATTGTGGCATCAAGCAGCACATGTCCATGCCGAGATATCCTCAAGGCAATGGGCAGGTCGAAGCATCCAACAAAATGATTCTTGACTGTCTTAAGAAATCCCTCACCAACAAGAAGGGCCAAGATCCGGCAGTTCAAGCCCGAATATCTAATCCTAAGAAAAGCCTTCATCACTGCCTGCAGAGAAGGCTCTAAAAAGATGGATCCCATCTGGGAAGGTTCGTACAAGATCAGCAGGGTAGGCGACAAGAGTAATTACACCTTCGCCACCATGAAGCGACAAAAGATTGAAAAACAGTGGAACGCCTATAATATGAGGAAGTACAATGTGTGACCTCCCGTTACATCAAAGTCTGAAGACTCGAGCAGCTCGACAGACACCACCTCACAAGCCGAGAACTAGCCAGTTGTTATGCAGTTCCTACCTTACAGCTAAGTTCTCGTTCGTTTCACTCATTTTTCAATAAGGAATTCAGAAGTAATCACAACTTGGATCGGCTGCATGCTTACAACAACTGATCAATCCTGCACTTCATAAAGAATACCACACCCTTCTTAGGGACTCATCGTAAGAATTGCGCCCCCCGAGGGACCAACCATGCTCTTCAGTGCGAGAGGGTAAACCAATTCCCCGACATCCACATGGGTCAGCTCTCCAAGACGGGAGGATAAACTCTACACACCGAATATCCAAACGTGGATGAGCCTGGCTGCTCTAGTATAACTAGATGCACAATGGCTTGCGTCGGGATTCCTAGAAGTAGCCACAATGATTTTTTTCAAGGCTTAGCTAACTGAAGGATTCTGGGTCTCTTGGCCTAATCCGTGGGGAACCGGGCCCTAGAGACGGAGGGGCACATTACGCAGTACATCCGATGGACGGCTACCTTGGAATCCTAAAGCTGCTACCGAGTGCACTAAGGTAGCCTACGGTATCCGGAAGACTGCCTACGGCTTGCCCTTCGAGTAGTAGAGCCGCACTAGACTTATACAACCGCACATTCTTGTGAAAGGTTAAACAAGCTAGCGCGCATATATGAAGCTTTATCCACTGCTGACATGCTACGTAGTCGATAAGTTTCACCTCTGCCAAACGCAGAACAACCTACACCAAGTCCTAAAGTGTTGTGATACTTGTTATGCAACCTACAAAATTGGAGAAAGCACAAGGTTAACGGCCTAGTGGTTACGCGGACTTGTCTGCTTCTGTAAGTAAGGCATCTGGCTGCCAACCCTATGGCTAACAACTTAGCAAAGTTCTACACCAACACCTACGGCTGCATAGGCAACTCGAGCTTGTCTGCTTATAAAAAAATAGCATGCCTGCCACTGGTCTATCAAGTCTAAAGGTTAGGGCATGAACAAAAGAAGCGAAGATGAAGAAAAGCGAAGGAAGCATGTTTATAAATAATTAGCAAAGGCAGAAGGAGTTCAAGCAAAACAAGAGCTAAAGGAAAAACAAAGAAAATCCTAAAGGCTACCTAGAAGACTACAGCAGCTTGGACATCCCACGACTACTCGGTCGCCATACCTTCAGCAGCCGCGACGTTCTTATCAGCGTCATCATCCAGCGCTTCACCTCCGGCTGCCCCAGCTTGGGCACCAACTTCTCCAACTACTTCACCAATGGAAGCCTCAAAAGTAAAAGCAAGTAAGTCTTTCAGAGAAATCGAAAAGGTCTCGAAACCTCGAGCTCATCCTTCTCACCTTTTAGCTGCTCATTTCTCCTCAAGCAGACCAAAACGGACGCGCTGCAGCTCATCTACTTCCTTCTTCAGACTTTCGTTAATCTTCAGTACACCTTGAAGTTCCAACATTTGAGGTTCAAGCCTATCGACGATTCTCTTGAAGTAGATCACTTGATTATAAGCATTAATCAACTTTTCATCATTTTCATAAGCAGCGAAACGAAGCTCAGAAACTGCAAACTTAAGATCTTGAATCTGACGTATGTAACATCCAATCTCATTCTCTGCACTTTCATACTTAACTTGGATCGCGTCAAGCCTAGTTTTTAAGTCAACGATCTCGTGGCGAGCGATCTCAAGCTGCAGAGAAGTGGGGGCAGAAATATTAGACCCCTTCAAAGCAACGAGCTCAAAATCCAACCTTTTGATCTTCTCGGCCAAGGAATAAGCTTCAGCTGCCTTATTCTTCGCCACCTCCTTAGCAGTCTTGCTATATCTGCATCATAGCAAGCAGAGCATTCTTTCTATATTGGGTCATATGCTTCGCAAAGGAACTTGGGCAAACAAATTTTTCTAACACCATCAACAAATTTGGTACAAGCGTCCACGTCTTTAAGCATATATGGTTTCAAGAGCACACAGGTCTCAGCAGGCTTAGTGGATTTCTCACAGCTGCCCATGCGAGCAGTCTTCTCCTTCCCAGCAGGCAAATCAGTCTCAGCAGCAGAGAAAGTGGGCATTGGAACCATTTTAGCAGCAGAGTCCACCTTATCGCTCTTCATAATAGCAAGCCTCTCCAAAGGTGAACCAGACTTAGCTCCAAACAGGCATCTTGGTACTGACTTTGGCATTGGGGGCATGAAATGACCTTTACGCTGAGCAATTATATCAGCAATCGTACAAGGCATTCTTGACATGGCAAGCGCCACATGCTTAGATCTAGCAGCCTCATTTCTCTTCCCATTGGAAGAAGTCATGTCAATCACAAACCTCTCGGCAGCAGGCGGATCCTCACAAGCAGCGGATGAAGTTTTTAGTTTTTCCTAACCGGCATCTCTTGAGCAGGCGAGAATATATCTTCTTTCCACCTTCATAATAGGCTACACGACAGCGTTCAGACAAGTCAATGCATCCGCCTTGATCTTCTTTACCTCATTTCTTGAGAGTAACCTACTTTTCTCCCGATAAAGAAGACGAAGCAGCTAACGTCATTCATGGTACTCAGCAGAGGAGCTCAACCCAACATTCTAGCAAGTATGAGGCCTGCATACCCAGCATTCCAGCAGCCTATGAAGCCTGCAACCTCCTCATTTTTTCTCAATCACCAGCTTGACCCACGTCAGGTTCAAGAGCCTAAAGGATATGAGCCATACGGCTACCCTAGCACTGTGCCCCAGTGCCTTAATTTGCGGCCCCAGCCGCTCAAGCTGCCCATGGCTCTAGCCAAGCCAAGCAACCCAAGCAGTGGTCTCTGCCACAACACCTCATCGGCCCATGCTAAGCCGACTCCTAGCCCCTGCCAGCCGATGTGTTGCACCACCCCGACGGCTGCCCCGCGACAGCACTATCCAAAAAGAAGACAAGAAAAATTAAAATTTTCTTACATCGGTGCAGCACGGAGAAGACGAAGAAATCAACGAAAGACAGTCCTTTGCACAGGCAAGATGTAGAAGATTGTTAGAGGAGGGGGAATAAATATCCTCTAAACTCTCTCTCTCTTGTAAGGTATAATAAATCGCTCTCCAAAGTTGATTTAATAACCCACTTAAGGTGGACTTAAATAGGCTTTGAGAGAAATTTATTTCCCTTTCCTAGAAGGATCTAATTTCCTATTAAAAGAGAGAATCAACATCAAAGAGGGAAACAAACTCAAAGTTTCCTAAAGCAAGAAAATCTCTACACATGTTGCCCTTTTTTTCTGTGAGCAGGCCAACAGGTGTGGGGGCATTTGTGGAGCCAAAAATAATCACAAGGCGACACGTGGATTTTTTGATGAAGAAGACAAAAATACCCTTGAGGCGTATCAGGATTCCTACGCACAAGTAGCGAATAATCATCTTCAACCAGGTCAGAAATGCCCAAAATAGGTAACAATTCAAAACCTATTTCGTTTCATATATTTTTACCTCACTTTCCCTTTTTTAGCCAAATAATTAGCTAACCATTCTATGACCTACCAAATATTCCACATAAATTGAGTTAATTGTCAAATTAATGGGATTATTACCTAATAAACTCATTAATTGTCAATTAAATTATCAATTAAATAAAAAAAACACCCTAAAGGCCGGTTATCTTTCTCCCAAAATAGGGCCTGGCCATTTCCTTTATTTTCCCACCTTGACTTGCCTTTTTCACATTTGATTAGCTAATCTTTTTTATTGATTAGCTGATCATGCCATAAAGATCATAAAAAACATTCCCTTCATATTGATAATTAGCCAATTAATATATTATTCTTAATTAAATATATTAATTGCTAAATTAAGTCACCTAAGTGCACCCAAATTTCACCTCAAAGGCCGGCCACTTCCTCTCTAAAGTGGACCAACCTAGCCCTATAAATAGGTTCCTATTTTCACCAAATACTTATTCCAACACTTTGGCAAAAATTCCAAAATTCTCTAAACACTCTTTCTCTTTAAATTCTAACTTTGGCATTGGAGATTCTTCGGACAAAGCCCCCCCATTCATCTTGGGCACGTGAGGCTCTTGGCCTTAACCTAAGGTGTTAATTGTTTTGTAGGTGCAAAATTGTCCAATATCAAGGAGGAAGAAATTTGCATCCGCAATGCGCACATGGCTACGTCACCCTCACGTGACGGCCAGCACGCCTTGATTTTAGGTCGGGGTGTGTCAATTAGTAGAGATTTTTTTTTTAAGAGAGATATTAAATCCACCCCATTGTTTACTTTTCTCACTACTTTAAATTAAATAGAATATTTTGTTGATAAATTTACCTCATATAAAATGACTTTATAAGACCTAATCAAAAGATTATTTTAACAAATGAAGACTTCTACATAAAATTAAAAATGAAACAAATGTTCGTCAAGCCCACAATCAACATTGGCAGCCAACCCATCACCCAACTTCTCCCTCCCAACCAACCCATCACTGGCTTGATGCCTTGGCTGAGGAAATCTAAGGCTAATTTAAGCATGGGACTGCCATGTTCTTGTACTGGATATGATGGAGTTGGTGTTCTTTTTTGTGCACTTCATGTTTCGTATCTCTCTCACACAATAGCTTGTAATATTGATTCAAATTCGACGACTAAAAATTATGTACAGAGAAGGTCTAGATGGGTGGAGGTAAGAGACTTGGGAGTCGTAACGGTTAAAATTGGCATTTTAGACCTAATCTATTAACTCGACCCAACCCACCTGTTAAAATTATTATTTGGTGGATGTTTAACCGGTCGGATTGTTAACGGAAAAAACATGATAATCACTAGTTAAATAATGGGGTTATTTTATGTCTACCGCAAGAACGCTTGTTAATTGAGAATGTTTGTGTAATTCCAATAAAGAATAAGATCCGGAGACAACCGTCGTCCCGACCTCCACTCTCCCTATTCTTCTTCTACATCAAATCTCTCATATTCTCCAATTACAAACACACAATCGAATACCCAAGAATCAAAGGAGATTGTTTTTTGCAGAAGCAGCTTATTTCAAGAAGCAACAATGAAGCAGAAGAACAAAGAGAGAGCCGCTAAACCCTCATCGAAAGCAATATCCACGGCAGAGGTACTGGTGGTCCACCTGCTTTCTGGCTTCGTGTTGGCTATACCTTTCTGGGTGGCCCACAATGTCCATTCCATCCTTCTCATACTCTCTGTTTGATCTGGTGGGTAACTTCTTCATTTCTAAATTTTGAAATTTTGATTTTTTTTCTTTCAATTCTTTATTTATTTATTTATTCTTTTAAAAATAGGAACAATTAATGACAAGTCACGATTATCCACTCAATTTGGAGGCCAAGAAGACTCATAGAGGCATTTCAGCCTTCCCCTGACCAAGTCTAACTTCCACACCAAAAGCGGGTTTCGAACCCGAGACCTCAAGTTATTTGTTTGAATGAAGCCTCGAAATCCGTCATTTACCATTGTATTACCAACTCATGGTTGTTTTTTCAATTCTTTATGATTATATTGTTTTTTTTTTATATTTGTTTTGGGTTTTTGTTTAAGAACTGTTATTAGCATTTCAAAAATCTTATTCTGCACTCCTCACAAATGTATTTTTCTTTCTAATTAAAAAAAATTGGCAAATAAGATTTTTAGAGTTAATAACAATTCATTTTTGTTTTTCTCTTGAAGGTTTTTGAAGGAAAGAGATCCTCTCCAAATCTCTTCCTCCAAAGCCCACGGATCAAGTAATCTGGGCCTTTGAAATTTGATCCAATGGCTAAAAAGAGATAATTTAGTAAAAACTTTTAAAAGTTATAATAATTTTTTGCCGTTACATCAAATTTCAAGGGTCTGGATTACTTGATTCGTGGGTTTTGGAAAAAGAGATCTGGAGAGGATCTCTTTCCATTTTTGAATGCCTAGATGTGATTCCTTTTTATAGTTGGCATAGGAAGGACCATGAACGATGGTCAATACGTTATGATTTCTATTATTCTGTTTGGTAGTTGAAAAACGGATGTAAAATGTGGGCTAGTGTGGGAAAATGAGATTGTCATTTGCTTTTTTTAGCAACCTAATACAAAATATGTGTAATTAGTATTGGAATGTAAAATGAAAAGTAAACAAAAAAATTGTTAACGAGTGAAATGAGTTAAACGGGCAACTCATTAACTTAACGAGTTAGGTTTTGTTGACCCGTTAACTTAGCGGGTTTATGACCCATTAACTTAACAGATTGGGTTAAAACTGACATGAACCCAATAAAACCGACCCGTTTACAAGTCTAGTGGTGGTCCTACAAGATTTGGGACTGGGGTTGGCTCTAGGTGTTGGTGGGAAGGCACATCTGTGTTGTTAGGGGTGCGGGTGGATTTTGGGGAAATTGTTGTGCGGCTGATTTTTGTACACTCCAATATATGGTTGGGAGTTTTTTTTAATATAGGATGAAATGTCAATTTAGTCCCTGAATTATCACTTTAGTGAAATTTAGGACTCTGAATTATTTTTAGGTAAAATGAATCCCTAAATTCATTAAAAATTGCTAATTTCATCCATACTATTATATTCAAAGTTATTTTATCCAATTTTTCGTCAATTTAAGTCATTGGACACACTTTATAATGTAATGCCATCATTTTTTCGCCTATAAGCTGACACACCCTGACCTAAATCGAGGCGTGTTGGCCGTCACGTGAGGATAACGTAGCCATGTGCGTAGTGCTGAAGTAATAGTGATATGAAAATGTGGGTAAATAAAAACCAAACTAGCTAACTTACACTAGATAAAAATATAAGTGCATGTGGAGGTATTTAAAGTGTAGATACACATATTTAGAGCATAGGTAACCTAGATGCAATCCAGCCTGCTAAATATTAAATATATAAGACATGAAAGAAATTCCTACATTATTTGAAGTTTGTCAGAACGGCCGTAGAGTCCTCGTAAGCCACCAACACAAATGTCTAACTAGAACCTGGAGGGGCGCAAAACAGAAAACGTGAGTGGGCAAAAACAAAGCTTTTTGAAAGCATCCAAAGATAATAACCCCTCATCGTAAAACCCGTATAATTTTCCAGAAAATAATAATACATATGTATCTATAAATCAGGCTTGAGAGCAATGAAAAGCAAAGTATGTGCCATGTCAAGTATCTCTGTAATAAATATATAAGCCAGGTGCTGTAAATCAATATAAAATGATATATCAGCTGGAGTCACCTAACGTGACCAGTACAGCTGAACTTATAGCTCATAAACCAATTCCTGCACACGAGTTGAAACCACCTATTGTGGTCTATATGACAGGCTAGGTGTAAATAAGTACGCTCAAGTGCTACGATCACGTGAAGGCTGTGCGATGAATCGCTGGTCACCTATGAGTCGGAACTACCTAATGTGGTATGTACGACACGCTGGCACCAAACTTGGATCCAATGTGAACGTGCGGTGCGGGAGGTGAACGATCACGTGAAGGCTGTGTCCTGGTCTCGGGCTGGAGCACTAACACCGGGGTGCAGGATAATGAGCTCTAAATGCATCTACGTATAACCATAAACAATGCAACCACTATCATCCTACATTACTCACCTGAAGCTTACTTGGCCTCCACAACATCATACAATATTATGCATACACATACTAATGCATATACTAAAATGAAATGCAAGCATGACATGGCACTTAAAAACATAATTCCATTTAGATCAGTTTCTGGGCAAATGTAAAACATATATACATATATATAGAAAACCAAAAGCCCACTCACTGGTATGTAGCAGGATCATAACCCCCAAGTCTCGCCTGGCTACACTCGTCCTCTGGAACGTCTCACATATGTGTGAAACAACTAATTTAACGTTAATTCAAAAGTACATAACCAAAACCATGTAATAACTTCTCATACATTGCTTAATTGGGGTGTTAGAATATATCATCGTGGCCTACTCAACACCACAAGTATCCCCATATTTTTAGAAAAAATTTATGATATCTCACGCGCCAGCCACGTGCAGGCACATGCCTAGCACACCAACGGAATCCCTAATGACGTTAGGGAATATTTCGTTAAATATTAGAATAAAAACTAACGGAGTTACCTGACGCCGTCAGAATATTCCGTCAAAGTTGACGGAATATTCCTCTTCTTCTCCGGTGGCTTCGATGGAGCCACCGCCGGCCGCCGTCTGTTAATCCGAAAACTGGAAAAACATAAAACTTCAATATCTCCCTCATTTCTCAACCAAAATTCATGAATTTTATATGGATTTGAAGCTCTCAACAAGGAGAACATAATCTTCCCTATCAAAAGTCCAAAATCCAACAGAAAACAGTCGGAAAATCCCTCGAAATTCCGGCAAAGTCTGCAACTCCGTGAACTAGCCTATCCCGATGCCAACTTCGACTGAAAACCACTCTAAAGTCTCTATGGAGTTGTTTAAAGACTTCCTAAAGCTTTAGAATGTTGTGAAACACCCACGATGACGTCGAAGCTAACTGAACCCCTAGTCGGAACTCATGAGTTCTTGGGTTCTCGACGTCTATTCTTCAAACAAAGGGTATGGTTAGGCTCACAGGCTTGCAAGGAACTCGAAGGTGGTCCTTAGAAGTTCGATCTATAAGGTTTTGATGGTGTTTGAAGGTTGGAAGACTCAGATCGTACGAACGAGAAAGAGAGAGAGAGAGAGAGAGAGAGAGAGAGAAAGAGAGATCGAGAAGGAAGGTGGGGGTGAAGGTTGTACGTGTGTGTGTGTTACGAGATTGGCCAAAATAAAATGGTCTCAAGCCCTAATTGGGCTATAGAATTTAGGGCTTAAGCAAATGAGTCCAAATGGAAATAAGACCAACCCCAATTCCACTTATTCATTCGTAACATTTTCGTTACGAACCCGATTAGGCCCTAACTCATGTCAACATGCTCGTGACGACACGTACAATTTAATTACACCAGTGAGAAAAATAATTTAAAACTATATACGTACATCCACGTCACTAAACCACGAGGGCATTTTCGTCACTTTACAAACTAGGAGATAAAATTATATATATATATATATATATATATAGGATGGGTCATCACATAAGCCCTTAACATTTCATATAGATTGCGAATTTTACGTAATTTACCCTCCAAAGTTAACTCCATACACTATTTCTTTATGAAAAATACCAATCTACCATCCAATGTGTATCACATGCAAGTAACGTGAATTGATTGACGGAAAATTGAATATAGTAGCTTCGAATATGATATTAAGGATGTAATTGACATATTTTTATAATTCAAAGTCAGATTAAAAAATAAAATAAAAAGTTTAGGGACCTAATAATCACTCAAATGATAATTCAGGGACTAAATTGGCAATTCACCCCTTAATATATAATCTTATTTTAGGAATAATGGTGGGCGTAAAAATAGTATTCTATTTTTCTTGAGTAATGTTACACTTACCATTTATTTGTACCATCATTTGTATTATCTCTCTAATAGAGGTAAGGCCCGCCAACACATGTGAGTCTCATCTCTGTTAGAGAGATGATACAAATAGGTGGAAAAAAATATGATTTCTTTTTTTTTTTCCTTTTAATGGTAGATGGTAAAAATATGTGGTAAAAATATCGTATGTCTGGAATAGTGGGTGACAAAATAAGTGGGGTGGGGAAATAAGAAAGAGGAGTGGACATAGTAACACTTTTCTTTTCTTTTTCTTTTTTTTTTTAATTTGCACTTGAGTATTAAATTTTCAACAACTTCAATTTTCAATTAATTTCCTACTAGCCACGTCTCTGCAGAAGACATTTTTTGAATTACGTCATGCTACACACAATTTACATTTTTTAAATGTATTTATTAATGTAGATGGAAATGAATAATAAATACATTTAATAAAAGTGGTCTTTTAACTAATCAAAGCAGCTGAATCCATATTATTAGAAGCGATCTTTTAATTTTCATCTACATTTTATTGAATTTACATTAAGATTAAAAAAAATAATATTTAATAAACAACTGATTGTTAGCTCATTGTGAGGCTAAGCCCACTCCCTCCCCTTAGTGTAGATAACATCATTTGTTCAAAAAAAAAATATTCATTTAACAACTAATTGAATCACATTATTATGCCCGTGCCAAAGATTTTTTTTTTTTTTTTTTTATAATTGGCACTACGCACCTCTTAAATGTTTAAAATTTGAGAAATAATATTTAATAAACAACCGCGTGCAAAAGGTATTTTTGAA
>JADOBS010302544.1:0-14463 GCA_015708375.1 Cydonia oblonga | reverse complement strand
TTTTTTTCTTTTTTTTTCTTTTTTTTTTTTTTTTTTCCGATTGATTTCTTTCTTTCTAGTTGCCTTTTTCTATAGCAAACAAAGATGTAGTTACATGCTTTTAATTTATTTTTTAATACATGTTTTCATTGACAACCAATAGAATGAAAACTAAAATCAATTTTAATTATCTTTTAATAGTTAATGTAACTATAGGGCTACCACTCAGTATTACGGTCTAGTGATATTCGTCTTCACTTGGAAGTGAGAGGTCTTAGGTTCAAAGCTCATAAATGGCGAATTTGATACCAAATTAGTTTCCCATTGTGTGGTTTAGCCGAACTCCTCATCCCCTTAGTGTAAAAATATTGATGTACTATAAAAATGTAACTATAGGGCTCAATATATTAATAAAATAAATATTTGACACATTTGTAGGGTAGGGAGGCTAAATTTGTAAATTAAATTTTCTAAACTAAATGACATGAAAGTTGATTATTGAATTATCATTTAAGTGTTGATTAACGTGCTTATTTTTTATTGGCGACATATCATGTAGTTTGCAAATTTAATGTATAAATTTAGTTTACCTAACATTACTCAAGAAGAAGATTTAACATCTATATTGAATTGGCCACATCAGTCATCAAATAAAATTATGCCATATCATATTTGATGAGGATGCTCAATAGATTCATTATCTGAAATCAATCTCCTATTTATTTTTAGGGTAGGTACACACCATTTTTTAACTTTCACACATTCTTGTCAATTTTTGTCCATTGATTTTCTACAATTCATTCAATCTGATGATCAGAAATTGATAGGGGTGTGTGAGATGTAAAAATGGGTGTGTGGATAGCACCAAGGACGGAGCTAGGATTTTAAACTTAGGTGTGCTAGCTAAAATTAGTATCATAAAATCATATGTTTATGTTTTTTTTTTTTGCCTACATAAAAGTATATAATAATCAAAATAAAAGTATATAATAATCAAAATGAAACTTGATAAGAGTATATTTATGCGATTTTGTTATCTTATTTCTTTGCATTTACTTAGTTTATTTCCATTTATTATAGTAATTTAAATTATTTTCGTTTTATTGTAGGTCCAGTTGGTAAAGATAACAATAAATAGTCAAATGGAGTAGTTTTGGACTTAGATTGGATAATGTGTGTGGATAGCATATGGGCCGGACGTTTTTGGTGTTTAAAAGGTGTTAAACATGTGCTAAAATCTGGAGAAATTAAAGTTGAGGCTTGGAAGGCAAGGAATTACACAAGAAAGAGGAATCCTAGTTTGAGAGAAACATTATCTTATTCTATCTTATCATATCTTATCTCCAGCTGCAAGGAAGAATCCTAATCGTATTTCAACACTCTCCACCTATTTCTTAGAGTCCTAAAATAATTCAAAACGCATAATCCCTTTCCTTTTTGGATTCAGCCGTGCCATATATATATAAGAAGTGTGTCGCTCCTACCATTCATCTATATAAGCTGCTGAAATTTTCAAAGTTATTTCCATCTTTGTTTTAAGTTTCAATGTTTATTTTAGATTTCTTTTCAGTTATGATGAACATGTGTAAATAAGTTTCTTTTTAGCTAAAGGTGAATTCGAAGCCATGATCATACGTTTTATATAAATTGATTACATCCAGTTTTTGTTTCATAAAACATGAATGCAATTTACTTATCTTCTTTATAGAAAACATATTCTTGTATGTTTATTAAGGGTGCACACTTAGTTTGCATACATGGATTTGATGCTAGAATATAAGGGAATTTCACCTAATCGTTATGAACTCATTATTTGCAAGTAGTAAAAGTCATTAGTCATAATTGAGTTAAGTAAATCCTTGGCAGGAGTATCATATTTTTCATAGTTATGAATGCTTTGGCAATGCTTTTGATTTTCACAAAATTTTATGATCTTTGAGATGTATCTCTATCATGCTTTTCATAGTTAGGGAACTTAAGAAGAATAATTTGGTTGCGCCATTGAGTCCAATTCAATGAACTTAGGAAAATCTGAGAGTTAATTACCGTTGTTCACAGTTAATTTGGGGCATTGTGCTTCATGGTTTATAGGAAGAATAACTGGAAATCAATTTGTATGTATATGATTCATGTGTGGAGAAGAATCCTTTAGCTATCATTTCATCCATATTTCATTCATAACTTAATTTACTTCCTGCCATTTACTTTTGTTTTAATTAAATTCGTCCAAAATTCCCTAGTCATTGTTTTGTTGTTAGTTTAACTTAGTTTTTAGTTTTATAAGTTTAATTTGTGTTGATTAGCATCCCTTCTAATCCCCAAAATAGAACGATCCCTACTTACTTGTACTACGATTGCATAATATACATGGTTTAATTTGTGTGTTAGTATCTACCACATCAAAACAACAATGGAATATAAACTATTCTCAAAATCATAACCCTAATCAACAAATTCAAGGACCATATAAATAATTAGCCTACTAATTAAGTCTAGAATAAGTAAACAAAGAGATTAAGAATGTACCAAAAGTGACATTCATTGAAAAATCTCAACGGAAAGTAAGGAAAGTACGGAGATAGGATTTTATGGTGAATTCAAAGAAAATTTTATTTTTCATTTCTTGAGTAAGAAGTAGAAAGGCTAAATTGCATAGGGTAAAAGACATTTTCTTGAACAAATAGGATAAAAGAAGGAGGAAGGGAGAGAGAACTCCTTTATTATTTTTAGTATAAAAAATATTATCTAACTTATCATGCGCTAAATATACATTAAATGATAACATATACTGAAATTAGGTGGGCTGGCTACATACATTAACATAAGTCATTAAAACATGAGTTTCCAAAAACCTTCCTGAGCTACATCCCACATTAGCTTTGTGAGTATCTCTGCCAGTTGCACCACCAGCTGCATCACCCTTTATTTTATTTTTACGTTGAAGCAATAATCTCCTTTATTTTATTTCACCTACGTACCAACCCATCGTATTATAAATACCCCTCATTTCTCACGCCTAAAGCACCACACACTCACAAAAAAAAACGTTTCCTTTGCTCACTAGAATACGAATATTTCCATCTTCAACCTCTCATCTTCTTCCTGGCAACAATGAAGCTCTTCTTTGCAACCTTCATGCTTGTTTGCCTTGTCCTCACCTCCTCTTTCTTCGAGGCATCAATGGCTGGTTCTCGTACGATCCTACTTTTTTTTTCAACTAATTACTCCTTTTATGTAATTAATTAACCATGTTTCTCTTGAGTTCATAATATTGTTCTTACATTTTTCTTTTCTCTATTAATTTGTTTCTAAAACTAAAAATATACGAAAATGGGAGTTCAGTCAATTAATTAGTCGGATAGTGCATTTGCTTTCTTATTGTCTAATTCGGGTATCCTTTTGTCGATTAGAGTAGTTTAGAATATAACTTTATCGAAACAAATTATGCGAATTTGTATATATGATGTTCTTATTAACTAATGAACCTATTTGTATGAATTTTGTTATGAATTTTGCAGCTTTTTGTGACTCCAAGTGTGGGGTGAGATGTTCAAAAGCTGGATTTAAGAACAGGTGCTTGAGGTTCTGTGGAATCTGTTGTGAGAAATGTCAGTGCGTTCCATCGGGGACTTATGGGAACAAGGACGAGTGCCCTTGCTACAGAGACCTCAAAAACTCCAAGGGCGAGGACAAGTGCCCTTAATCGATTCCTTTGCCTTGGTGATGGTGTTGGTATGCATTTGTGCCTTGGACGTACCCTACAAAAATATAAACGAAAGTTGATATTATTGTGTAATTTTTATATTATTAGTCTAAGTCAATGCCAAATTCGAGTTGATGTTAAAGCAAATTATTAGTATTAGTATTATATTTATGCACTTGTAAAGAGTTAGTTATTTCATGTTATGCAAGTGAATAAAGTGGAGGTTCGTACCAATGTTAAGGTGTATTTTATTCTTTTCAAAAAATAATGATATTTTAAGCAATAAATTAGCAAGAGTGAAACAAATTCGCCATTGTAAACAAGCACTAATAACGTTCCTCACTGTAATTTCTAAGATTAAGTCGGCTAAGGCCTTTCACTCATGCATTCAAGCCATGTGTTCGAGTTTCTCTTTCTAGTAATATGGCTTTTTATATGTAACGGTGAACTTGTGTATAAAATTGATGAGAATCATAACACATATATATATGTAAAGTCATGAATGGAGAACAACTTATGTGAATGAATTTATTGCCACAAGGTATTTCAACTCTATAATACAATGTGTAAAAAAACTTATATATGATATTGCATTATTAAATCGGAAGAACACAAACAATGACCGGTCAAACATTTAAAAGAAAAGATTTAGTGGGAGAGGTTGACAGATATGCAGGGCAAAGGCGTAACAATTTCACATGCATATATTGTACGTCTCATCTCTTCAGAGGCCATTTTCACCGTGTTTGTCATGCATGAGGTCCCCATCCCCAACTCTTATGAGACCCAGTTAACAGTCCGATTGGTACTCTGCCACGTCACATATACTTGCAAGATCCAGCTTGTTACTGACTTGTTCTCCTCAAAACAATTTCTGATCTCACCAAGTAACATGGTGCCATGGCTTGAATGGTCGGGCCATCCAACTAGTTACACTACTTGACTCAAAGTTTTCTAGTGTATCACGCATTCAATGAAATATTCCTAGTAATTTACAGTAGGTGTAGCTTCATGCTGCATATCATTCAGTGTTACAAATATTTTAACCGTTAGATTTGATTTTCGCAACTGTTTAGATCTTCTATTTTCAATCTCAATAATATATTTTCCGTATCAATTAATGTTGCATAGTATTGAAGATATTCCTGTCTCCTTTATAACCAAATGAACCAGTGTCGAACCTAACTTTTTTATCAGAAGTAGCAGTTTCCACACTCTATCATCCGATAACGAGGAATGCGGAAATGATTTGCAGTTTACTCATTAGGTTCCAGTTGTTGCTTTGCAGCTAGCATGTATAGATGCCCCACTGTTAACAGCCTTCAACTTACAGATCACTTAGGCACATATAGGTAACCTGGTTGCCTTCTTCAGGAGAAAAACAGAAACTCCCCTTGCCCCCCTAGGACTGTAGTCAGCTGTGGCTGTGCCACTTTTAGACGTAAAACCAATGCCTCTGTGGTAGGGTTTTCCCTTCCGGGGACAAAAATTATGTCTCTCGCAATAATTCCCCCAAAAAGTAAGTCTTTGGTAGAACCAAATGATCCATGAAGTTGATGCAACTCATATGATTTGTGTCATGGACGTAGCATTTATCGTTTACGGCATACGACTTGTAACCATTTCGTTTTTATTTTTTGTACAACCATAAAGAGAATAAATGGAGGAAAATAATGGATAAAGAAGATTGGTGAAAGGAAGGATGGAGAAATGAAGGAGAATGAATGAAATAGAAACTTGAAACTGATGACAAATTTTTATTTTTCATTTTAGGTACGTACAATTTTGCCACATCTCATCCACCATGTTTCCTTCGTACTTAAAGGTGTATTGTATATGGAGTTTGATGAACTTTGCTAAACTCTCAAATCCATCCAATCTATATTGTTAAAGAGAAAAAAAATTCTGTATTGAATAAAGACTTTTGTGACTTCTAAAAAGTCTATGAAAATCTTGTGTTTTTGTGAGTCAACAAAAATTCATGTGTTGAAAATCTTGTGTTTTTGTGAGTCAACAAAAATTCATGTGTATTCAAAATTTAAATTTTTTAAACGATTATCAAAAGTCATGGATTTTGAGTAGTTTGATGGTAAGTTTTTGTGATAGCAAATTCTAACTCTACCTCTAAGATTTAATGGATTTCATTTTTCTTCATTTTCTGATAATATACTCCTCCACCCAACATAATGCAATGACTATAATTATCAACACCCGTTACCACGTCGTCACCACCATGTCACCTTGACCATATCCTATATCCCCACCGCTACTACTATGCCATCATTGGCATGAGCATCATCAACATCCCTACCATGACCACCACCTACACCATCATCACCAAAATTGCCACCTTTACCACCACCATCACCATTCCATCACCACCGCCCCCCACCCTACTCATCCACCATGCGAACATTACTTCGCCACCACAATCAGCACCCCTACTATTATTGCTGCCACAAAAAGCACCAACTTTACTACCACCATCTCAATAATGAAAACTGAAAATTAATAATACTTATTAATAAATGGTCATTAAAAAATTCATGACAGTACATATTTTTTTATAATATTATAGCATTGAACTCTCTAGAATTCGGCAAATGTCTATCATTTAACTCATTTCTTTTCTACAAGTATATCAACTAAAGTCAATGAAATTTTACAAAGATTACAATAGTCCATAAAAGTCTACGGGTTTGTTTGGATATGCTTTTAAAATGACTGAAAACATTTTTAAAGAAAATGTTTTTTTGGTTTCAAAAGCACTTAAAGTGCTTTCTGCAAGAAACACTAGTTATGTGCTTCTTCCAGGAAGCATTTTAAATGCTTTTCTAGAATTTACTTGCATTTTTACAAAATATTAATTCCAAAAACATTTTCACCAAAAACGTTTTCAATCATTTTAAAAGCACATCCAAACAAACACTACCAAGTTCGTGAATGTCTTATCGCTTTAAAAATTCTACATAAGTATGTATAAATTTTAATACACTACACCTTTAATCTCTCATTTGTTCTACGTATTTCCCATGAAGTAGTTTTCGAATACCTTTCCACCCTCTGCGCATCTTTATTTATTTTTTAAATTCAGATTAAAAAAATGAAATCAGAATCAACGGACAAGTCATATACAAATTAGCTGAAACTTTGAGGAGTATTTTTATATGCACATACAAGTGAAAAAGACAGCAAGCGTAAAATGAAATATTAATTGAAGTTTTCTATAACCTATTTGTCTTTCAATTTTCCTATACCGAAATTATATTGCAGAGAGGGATTGCAGATTTCATCTCCTCCGAATGGTCGGCTCCAATGCCCCGGTGTCGGTGTGTATGTATTGCTTTCGGAGCTGTCCATAATCGGAATCTCCAGTGAGTCGAAACGTTCTAACTACGCTGGCACGGAAGTTACTATCAAAGCGGTTGAAGCTCTTGCTCAGGAACAATGGAACTGGCACCAACTGGCTCATACGAAACGATGTCTTGCAATTTGTATTTCCTAACCAGCCATGTCCCTAATGCTAATAATCCAACAGCTGAGGTAACTATAGCTCCAACTACCACCGCCAAAGAGTGTTGCTCCCACCACGACCTACAATTCTCCAACACAGTCCAATTTTAACAACGAAAAAATCATTCGAGTTTAACTTTGTAGCAAAATTCGAAAGCTAAACTGGTTAAAGAAACATGAAAGGAAACAGAAAATCAAGCTGCAAAGACAACGTCCATGAGGTTACCATTATGAATACTTGAATGATGAAATCAACAGAATCAAATTTCCAAAACCATATTCTTCATTCCAGTGAAAAGAAAGCAAGACATGAGAAGCAATTTTAGAGAGCGAGAAAAGAAAAGGATGAAGAAAAACCGGGTGAAGTAGCATACCACTTCTTCCGAGGCTCAGCCTTCACTTTGACCAACCGATAACTTCCAAATTTCTGAGGAAGCTGCATATGATGTTCCCTTAAGCGCAGAATTATGCCCTGCAATTTTGAGTAAGGATTGAGTCAACACTCTAGTCAGCAAATGGAAAAAGCTCCAGTTGTAAGTACATGTTATCCAGCAACCCAGCAACAGAAGACCTATTACCATTGCTTTCGCAGCAGAAAAGCAAGTTGCAGGTTCAGCAGGGAAGATTGTCCATCTAACAACGAAACCATTTCCCATACTGGTGTAGTTCATTAAGCGAACCTGAGAAGAGTTGGTTAGTAAAGTAACTGAAGATATACAAGCAAAGTAATATTAAGATATATCAGCAGACAGTAATAATAAGGTATACTGGCACACAATAAAGATCATCAAAGGGTCGCAATCGATTGGGTTAGAGTCTGTTACCAATAACAATGACTCCGAGCTCAAGTATTTTTAATTGACAACATGACAAAGATGAAACGCAAAGAATTAAGAAATCCACAGAATTATGAAAGACCTTTTATTTAAAATTTTATGACACCTTGGGAGAGGGTGGAGTAATTTCATCTTTGATTATTCACAGGTAGATGTTAAATTCTTGAATCATACTTGAGCATTGGTAGAGGATGATGCTACATGGTTAGGGTGGCCCAGACCCAACACATGCCAATCATGCAAGACCCAATAAAAAAAAACAAAAAACTACGCTCTCAAGCCCAAGATAAAATAGCAAACTTCGCTAAACTATACCTGGGAAATATCAACTTCCAGCTCATGAGCAATAGAATCTGCCAGTTCTGTGAAGTTGGGTTTCATAGTGTTATTGATGCTCAGCATCATATCGAAACTTATTAGCCCTATTTGAAGTTCACCTGTTATCAAACATTTGAGATGTCAACCAAAACAATAGGAAAACTTGCAGCGGAAAAGCAAGTTTCAAATGCATTACAAGAGAAATTATAAACGAAAAAAAAATTGTCAAATTGGATTGGAAATGAGTCAACCTAACATTAAAATGTCAGAGTACGAAATTATACAACCAGCACTAACAACCTCAGATCCATTGTCAGTGTATTCTGAATCAAAGTCCAATATGGTTCAATAACGACATTCTTGAATTTGAGAGCATCATAAAGGTCATTAGAACATCTGACTGAAAAACTAACTCTACCTGGAAGAAATGTTTCAGGAGATCCACCTGGGGCAATGTTAGGAGAAATTTCTACACTCATATTCCGGCCATCAGAAGCTAAAGGTGCTGGAGGCGGGGCATTATTATAATTCAATCTCTTCCATAGTTCAGAACAATTAGTTTTCCAAAAGCCAATCTTATCGTTTTTCCGGTCATAAGTCACAAGGGTATTGCGTGTAATGATTCCTGTACAATTCAACAAACTTATAGTAAGCTATCCCCACTTGCAGTTGTGCAAATGCTTGTTTGGGTCATAAAAGGGGATGGCATATGTTATTTTCAACGTGTACGCAATACGTGGTTGTACAAAAGGATTTGCAAAACAATACAAAACCATCCGATGTAGAGTGATTTTGCAACCACTAACCTCCTAAAAGAGTTGTATCATCACCATTTTCAAAAATCCCCAGGCAATAAGCACCACCAACCTTTGTATGCTGAGGAACAAGCAAAACAGAGAGAAACAATGCATCAAAATGTGCATGTGTATAGTGAGATATGAGCAATAAGAATCATACACACAATGTTAGTGCAACACAACCAGGGTTATAGCGGAGAGAGAGAATGCAATGTAGAAATGAGGCTATACAAAATTATCACACTATTCTTAACTTGTGAACCCAGTATCGGATTATTTAAATAATAGAATATTTGATTTTTCCTATGTGATGAATGGCAAAGAGAGTTCTCTTAACAAAATTATAGCTTATAGATACGAACTTCGAATTATGAAAGCCAAATATACAGCCTCAGAACCATCTTGAATCATATTTGCCACATTAATGATTTAAAAATAACATGCTCAAGAACAGTAAATAAACAAGTTACCGGGAACAGGTAATTCTCTGGAGACAGTGATAACTTCTGCCCATTGCCAAATACCATATCAACCTGTGGAAAAACTTTTGATAGTTGGGTGACATCCCTAAAGCACAATTCCATGTTAAACTTTCAGATAAAGAATTAAGTCAATTGGTAAATCAAGACATGCATGCAAACCTCACGCAATGCAAGTTTTCTACAGGAATTACCTTCCGGCTCCTGAAAAACAAATATCTTGATAATTTGGGTCAGGACCATGGATTTGTTTGAGGGACTCAATTTGCCTCTTAATCTGCACATTTCCCAACCAAAAAAAATTTACCATTACTTGATGTTTCAAAGAGGGATGGACTGCAAACAGAAATACCTCCCTAAAATCATTTCCTCAGGTAAATAGTTCAATTGTTTTTCTCTTAAGTAAACAATAAAGCACCTTTTCCATTTACCTTTCTATTCAAAAAAAGAAAAGAAAAACCTTTTCTTATAGGTATCAGGATCAGCTAGATTTTAGAAGTATTAAAACAGAGTAGGAAACTCAAAAGATGAAGACTTGCAGCACCCTTAAATGCATGAAAAAAAAACCTTGACCTTTTCTCATAGGTATCAGGATCAGCTAGATTTCAGAGGTATTAAAACAGAGTAGGAAAGTCAAAAGATGAAGACTTACAGCATCCTTAAACGAATGAAAAGCATCCTTTGGAAGGTACGCATAAGTAGTTCCACTATCCAATACAGTTCCATGCTTGCCATCAAAGATCTTGGGATTTAACTTCAAAGGTTTGCCAGCCACATGTATTTCCTTCAGGTCAATGTTGTAATATGGACTGTTTCAATCCCAGAACTAAAGTATATGTGTGAGATGCACAAAATACATTCTTCATGAAAATAGGTTTGAAATTATTGGTATTATAAAAGCCTGTACCTGCGAAAGCGATCTGAATGGACAAATACCATATCAGGGGGAGATTTCATCCCGCCAAGAACCATGGCACCCCCTCCTACACCCATCCCTCCGTAGCATAATGAGAATGAGTCACTAATAACACCCTTGTCAACAAGTTGATCCATCACACTGAGTTGACCACGACCCAAACCAATAATGCCATCAGCACGTTGACGGTAAAGATCACCAGTTTCAATATTTTCACAACCAAAAACAGCACGCTGGGGCACAAGAACACTCTCGTTACCAAAAGAAATGACGTCCTCACCAAGTACCCCACTACTAGAGCTCATCTCAGCATAACGCCGCTCATAAGTGCATTGAGCTTCTTTCTTGTCACAGTTGCAATTGATATTGCACTTCACAGGTTGATATGTACTAGATAAATCGGGCTGGAACCTGGGGTCCTGCAAAACAAAACCCAATTTAGCTTCGATACATATGAGTTAATTCAACTAATTTATACAGAATGACTGAAAAGAATTAGGAAAACAGGAATTGTTTGGCTCCAAACAAAGAAATAACTAAGAACCCATTCGGTAAAGTTCGATTTGTATTTCATGGAAAACCAAAAACAGTTCTCCGTTATTTCCTTGTTTTTAGCAAAAGGAATAGAAACTAAAACATTACTGAACAACAACTAACCTAGTGAAATGTGATGCACATTGTTTTAGTCCCTGCCTTATTATTTTTAAGAGGCATGTTAAACGGAGTAGGATTCTCTCCCCTCCTAATCCCCTCCCTTTCCCTTCCCTTCCCTTCCCTTCCCTCCCATCCTCTTTCACTTTCATTTTTGTCTTTCTCTATTAAAAAGTCAACACATGATGTTGACGTGGCTTAAATGTAACTGTTCAAATAGGAGGGAGGGAGGGAGAAGGGAATTTAAGCGAGGAGAGAATCCTACTCCATACTAAACTTTATATAGAATTTCAATCAAGAACAGTAGACAACAATTGTCGAGCTTTTTCCGCTCATCAATTAAAGTCAATCCTAGATGCGATTCGAGCATTTCTTCGATGCAATTAACAATTTAACATGATTAGGAAGGTATCCAAAACTAGAGAAATGAGAAAGTACAAAAGTAAATAAGTAACTGTATGTTAAACAGGTAAAACCTAATTGCACAGTAACTAATAACTACAATTAACTTAAGCACGGAAATGAAGCCGAACCTGATGAAACCCACACTGCGCACAGTCAAAGCAAGGCACATAAGTCACCGTACTTCCCGTATCCACAATCAGCGCGAATTGCTGCGGCGGCGTCCCAATCCACAGCCGCGTCGTGTAGTACCTGTTTCCAATTCCAAGTTCCCAAACCTTCCGATCAGCATATAATTTGAAATATGAAAAGCTACAAAACTAGGGAAATTTGGGAGGAAAGTCAGACCCGTTAGCGAGGAGGTCGTCATAGAGCCTCATGTGCGCGTTGGGCACCGATCTCTGGAGCCGCCGGCCGTCGAAGGGTCGCCGGTGGAGCCAATTGGATTTGGGAGACGAGAGATGGAGAGGGAGGATCATCGGACGGCGGTGATCGTCGGAGATTGAAGCAAACGCGCAGCAGAGGTTCAGCAGCAGGAAGTAGATGAGAAGGAGCGAGGTCCGCCGAGCCATGGCTGCTGCCTACTACAACGGAGACGTAGAGGACTTTAGTCCTCCGTCGTCGCACGGTTCAAACGCACTGCTTCACAAATGAAATTTCTGTGGACCTGAATTTTACATTTTATTTTGATTTTTTCAGAAGGTTTATATAGTCCCGTGATTTTTGGTGTGGAATTAGCGGCGATTTAATTTTACGGCGCTAAAAATACTAATTGGGCCGTACCACGTCAACTTAAGTCAACGAATAAAGACTTCGGATGGGAATGTTTGCTAGCGAATGCCAGAAATCTTCTCAATTATGTTTAGACAATAATTTATTTGTTTCTCTAGAAAATTAATATTTTTCGGTCCTTCTTTGTACTTGGTAGGAAAATAATTGACAATGTTTTTTCTCCTCCTACACTCTCGGAGCATGAGTTCAAATCTTATGCCCTTATTTTGTGGGTAGTTTTTCTGTACCATCTATCTATTGTTATCATGTGTTAATAAACTTAATTTTTCTTAATTTTATTATCATAAACTTAATACGTGTCGATTAATGATATAAGTGACACACAAAATAGGTGCAGAAGATTTAATCTCACCCTCACGTCAGTTGTTTTCAATTGATTTACTCAATCCAATGCTCAAAAACAAAGAAAAATTGCACAAGAAGCTAAATAAGGTGTAAAAATCATTTTAAAGACATAAACAAAAAATTAAATAGATATCAAACGATTTCTAAAAAAAAAAAATCTGCAAGGCCTTATAAGATGTTGTTTCACTCTTCTTATTGCCAAACAAACTTTTCTCACAATCTCGATCTCCATAGTTTAGAATACCGCTGGTTCAAAATATACATCAATTCAAACAAATCTAAAAGGAAGGACTAAAGTGAACAATAAGGGGGAAAAAAATTTAAAAATGAATTTCTTTTACCCCAAAAACAGCAAACATGTTTACTTTAAAAAAAAATTACAGAACAATATTTCATCCAGAACTGCGAATAAAAGTTTCCCTATGAAAATAAAAGAACAGAAAATTACAGCAGAGTTAATTCAGAACAATTTCAACATAGCTATTGCCTTCCAAGTTGACATAACAGAGTACAACAATCAACTGTGGCCCTGTGGGAGAGATCACAATATACAAAAACCTATTCCCCCAAAACAATGGGAGGATCACACAACTCTACAGTTTCGAAACGGACATTAATCATCCCTCTGTGATCTCCTTTGGACAGGATTTCGATATTACAAGACTAAAGTTAGCTCCTAACCGGCTGCAGATATCCACACGCATATTTTCCGTTGTTCCAATTAACGAACCCTTGCATCCCTACCTACAAAAGTGACTTTGCAACGTAGGCAGAAGAAACTCTACAAGATAGCAAAACAACAGGACTGTGAGATCAATCCATCTGCATCTATATTTGGGACTCAAAAATGATAACAACACAACAGACGCCTAGAGATGCAATTTCTTACTTGCATGTCTATATATGTCACAGGCACCTGTCAAGCCGAGCAAGTACTTTTCTTCCATAAGAATTGCCACGCAGAAAGTCGGAGTATAAATTAACCAGATTTAGTAGAGCTTGATGGTAGATACCCTGTTCTTGTGCAATAAATGAGATTTAAAAACCACACAATTGAAACTTAATCAAAATCATCTAGGCTTAAAAGACAGATGAGCATATCAAAAGATAATTTCACAGCTACAGAGATTATAAGTTGATAGTTAAGAAGCGTAGAGTGCTAGGATAACATATCAATTTAAATTTTCACAAAACATTTTTATTTACAAAACGCGTATACTTTTTGAGGCTTTTGGCTTTACATGGTGAGCATATATGGACCCAAAGTTTAGAGATGGGACCTTAGCTAATTACGTTTTCAAGGAAAATGAAGTAATGAACAATACGGGCAAGTAAAAGCATCCAAGCACTTAGATGATCTAACCTTAGAAACCTCGAGTGCTGTCTGGATGACAAAGTTCCCGTACTGGTGAACAAGAAGCATTGACACATTTGGGTTGGTGACCAACTCAAATATAATCTGTGAAGATTGTTCTTCGCTTGACTCGGACAAGCATTTCTCCACAACGCAACTACCATACTTATTCAATGATATAGAAATGTAACTGCCTTGAAGTTGTCTCAAAAGATTTTGTGTGATTTGCGGGATCCTCAAGCCCAGTAAATGTTGCACCACGTAGTTTCTAGGGAATCAGGAAAATAACAGAAAACATTAAGTAAAGATTTAGAGCGATATGTTTAAAAAGTTAGGATGAAGTCTCATAGGAACAAACCCATAGCGATCTACTGCAAG
>JADOBS010302543.1:0-14461 GCA_015708375.1 Cydonia oblonga | reverse complement strand
GCCCTCTCCTTTCTCTCTCTCTCTCTCTCTCTCTCTCTCTCTCTCTCTCTCTTATTTGGATTGCTGTCTGCCTCTGATGCACAACTACCGCGCCAAAATTCCTAAAAACTAATAAACTTACTATTTTGACCTCCAGCGTGCCAAGTATTAACGAGCTTAACAGGGTGGACGTACTATCTTGATCAACTAATCCACATTTTATTAGTTAATGTTAAATATAGCGTAACTCAGTTTCGACACTTGTTTAATTATCATTATGTATGCCAAGAAGATCTTAATTTTAGTTGTATATGTTAAAATAATAAACAAATTGAGTCAGTGTTGATAGACAAATATTTTAAGAGAATATTACTGTTAATTTTTATCCTTGTTCATAAATACACGTCGAAACTTATATGCATTAAATGTTAAACTGAAACGTTTAATGTAACAAATTAAAGTTTAGTAATGCTTAACGCATATACAAGGTGATACAATTCAAACAAATACAAAAACACTGCCGCTAAAGTGACACGTAACATAAGCACCCGATTTAAGATACCGCAACCTTTACATCGCGATTACTCCAGCTAATACAAAATGCCAAGTGTTCGCACTCTAATCAACATGAGAACCCAGCCAGCTGGAGCAGATGTTTCTTTACGTAAAAGCTGGCGTTTACCTTAGTCAAAGTGCCAACCAATACAAATACCAAATCTTCCAATTCCAATACAAAACACGTACAAATAAACACTTAAAATACCGGAAATATTTTTTTTTTTTGGTCAGGAAAACAAAATACTTAGTACTGATTTGGAATCGAGGTTTCTTTTATAAAAAAAATAATAAGTATAAAAAAAAGTTGAATTTAAAAAGTGTTTGGTAAATATTTAAAAATAACTTATTTTCATGGTTTTTGAGTAAAAAAAATTGAAAACATGAAGCAGCAGAAATGAGCTTACTCTCACATAGCATCAAGAGTAATTTTTTTCTTCAAAACACAATAATAACAAACCAGCCTTTGAAAAGAAAAAGAAAACTTAACAGGCCCACTACTAGGCCCAAGTAGGGACCACCCACCCATCATCATCATCACAGAAGCAAAGAGGCGAGTGAGAACCAGGTAATAAAAATTCAAAAAAAAAAAAAGAAAATTTAAATTAAACAAGAGAGAGAAAGACAGAGAAAACAAGAGTTGTCTTCTCTCTCCCAATCTCTCTCCTTCTCCTGGCTCAGATCCAATGAAAACCAGCAGAGAAAACAGTTGGCACACCCAAATGAGAGATTAAACCTCATTAATCACAGGATTATTAGCCTAATCACGAATTAAACCCCCCAGAACAAGATGTATTAATATAGCTCTGTACCCCCGCCCTGCCTTCTTTTTTGGGTCCCCCTCACTCACTTACCCATTTATCGCCAAACCCTCCAGAAAAATTAATTGCGAAATTAAAGCGTTTTAATGACGACGAGAGGGAGCAGATCGGAGAAGGTGAAGCGGATTTTCCACCAGTTCGATGGCAACCACGACGGCGGCCTCAACCGCGACGAGATGGCGGCACTGGTCGTCGCCGTAAACCCTAGGGTTAAATTCAGCGACGAGCAGATCAATGCCATTTTGGATGAGGTGTTTCGGACGTACGGTGACTTCATCGACGGCGAGAAGGGGCTGACGTACGAGGGGCTTTTGCGGACCTACGACGACGGAGCCGGTGATGTGGACCGTGACTTCGACGCGCTCGGGCTGGAGCTTACGTTGGACGAGAACAAGGCCTCCATGGACTCCGAGGCGTCCTCGTCGGCGATTGTCGATGAGAGGGTGGTGGAGTCGCAGAAGAAGCAGAGGACTGCGGCGTGGGCGGTGTCGCCGAACCACGGGATCGTGTTCGACGACACGTGGAAGGTTGTGGACGATTTGGAGATTCTGGTGAAGCGGTTGAAGGCGAAGCAGGGCAAAGACGGGAAATTGAAGGCGGACAACATCGACGCCCTCTCCGACGCCGGGTGGTCGAGGGAATTGGGGCCGTCGATGGAGATTTCTGAGAAAAGGGTATTTTGGGAAGAGAATGGGCATGATTATGCTTTGTTTGTCAAAGAATTGGGGGTGCTGAGGAGCCGTGCCGACGGAGCGAGGTCACGTGAGCAGGCCTTCGACGGGCACATGGCGATTGGGAGGGTGCTGTCCGAGCACCAGCTGTTTAAGGAGGCACTGGTGAGCTTCAAGAGGGCTTGTGAGTTGCAGCCGGTGGATGTGAGGCCACATTTCCGAGCTGGAAATTGCTTGTACGTTCTTGGCAGGTGTAACGAAGCGAAAGATGAGTTTTTGCTGGCGTTGGAGGCGGCGGAGGGCGGCGGCAACCAGTGGGCTTATCTGCTTCCACAGATTTATGTGAATCTCGGCATTGCGCTTGAAGGTGAAGGTATGGTTATGAGTGCTTGTGAATATTATAGAGAAGCTGCAATTAGTTGTCCAACCCATTTTAGAGCTTTGAAGCTTTTGGGTAGTGCTCTTTTCGGGGTTGGGGAATATAGGGCGGCTGTCAAGGCCTTGGATGAGGCCATTTTTATGAAACCCGATTATGCCGATGCGCATTGTGATTTGGCTTCGGCTTTGCATGCCATGGGGGAGGATGAGAGAGCAATTGCCACATTTCAGAAGGCTATTGATTTGAAACCTGGTCATGTGGACGCTTTGTATAATTTGGGAGGGCTGTATATGGATTCAGGTAGGTTTCCGAGAGCTTCTGAGATGTATACTAGGGTTTTAGCTGTGTGGCCTAACCATTGGCGTGCTCAGCTTAACAAGGCTGTGTCTTTGTTGGGAGCTCGGGAAACTGAGGAAGCTAAGAAGGCTTTGAAGGAAGCATTGAAAATGACCAACAGGGTTGAATTGCATGATGCCATTGCGCATTTGAAGCAGCTACAGAAGAAGAAGGTGAAGGCAAACAATGGAGAGGGTTCTTTCATCGTTGTGGAACCTTCGAAATTTAAGACAGTTGGGGAGAAGGCTACTTTGAGGCAGGACATGGCCAATGCACTTGAGATAAGGGCCTTTCAGAGGATTACCAGGTTGAGTCGATGTGACGTGGAGCTGCTTAAGAAGGAAATGAATGATGGCGATGTACCACTTTCATATTCAGGCACTGGTGTTCCTCAGAGATCCATACGCAAGCCTAATTTGGAAGTAATCCTCCGCAGGTTGCTTAATTTCCTAAAGCCAGAGACCTTCCAAGGAGCTGTTAAAGCCATAAACGAGAGGATACTCTCTGTCATGGATGGTACAGGCTCAGGCAGAGTGGATTTGGGAATGTTTTTTGCTGTTTTAGCCCCTATTTGCAGTGGCTCGCCAGAAAAGCGCAAAAGAGTTGCATTTGATGCGCTCTTATGGCGTCCTGTGAACGAAGGTGGTGGTTCTCAGATAAGAAAAGCTGATGCCAATAAATACATAAAACTGTTGAGAGCCATATATGTCCCTTCCCATGGAGATAGTGAGATGCTGGAACTCCATGGAGAAACGGATCTTTCCACTATGTCGTTCACCGAGTTTCTTGCCATGTTTGACGACCCAGATTGGGGTTTTGGTATCATGTCCACGCTGTTGAAGCTTGAAACTGGGGACAGAAACCGCCACGGCAACCATGTTTGCTCGGTCTGCCGCTATCCGATTATTGGGTCCCGGTTTAAGGAGGTAAAATCTCACTTCAGTTTGTGTAATCAATGCTATAGCGAGGGAAAGGTGCCTCCTACCTCTAAGCAGGAAGAGTACAAATTCAGGGAATACGGAAGCGAGGCTGAAGCCATGAAAGACAAGTGCAAGTGCTTTACACTGCAATCCCACAAGGCCCCATAGCTAGACTCTTTTTCTGTTCATTCTGTATATTTCCTTCGTCGCAATCTAGTTGTTCAGTGTGAAATATATCAATCACGAATGTTTTCGGTCGGCATTATGCCGTTGTATAATACATTTGTTTCGGATGTCTCTGCCGTATCATCATCGGTATAACGTGCTTCGGTTTCTTGTATCCGTTCTTTCTATTGATTCGACGATGTTTTTACTCCTCTGCTTCGAAGATTAATCCCGGAAATGCCTGTATACACGGTCGTAGTAAAAAGTACATACATGTAGGAGGGGAACCGGTTAGGGTTTCCGTTCTGTTCAAAGCACTGGATGCATGCAAGAAGCACGGTTATGTCATCCATCTGGTGTGAGAAAGAAAGGAAACGAATTTTTCTCAAAACACTACTGCTTCTTTTATATCAGGATTTTTTGCTGACGGTTGCCAAATGCAGCTTCAAGTTCGAAATTCGAAAACCCTAACCTGCATTTGCAAGAAGAATCGTCATGGGAGCAGTAGCCGTAACCTCGGCGAAGCACATGATATGCATGATGATCATGTCTGTTGTGATGATTACGCCCACAGGGGCAACAGCATCGCCATCATCATCATTACCAATATCACCAGCTGCGGCCCCAGCCCCTTCACCATCATTTCCTCCTTCCGACCAAACGAAAAACCAGGTGCGGCAGGGAGAGGGAGGGCGAGAAGATGAACACCGCTACGAGGCCGAAGCGTCGGAAATAATTCTTGATGACTACGGCATTTGGAGTTCCGCACCTTATTTTGGTAGAGGTGATATGGCTCCTCTTCCCCACTGAGAAGTATTTTCTTGCTGCCACGTTGTGGTAAATCATGAATGTATAATTAATGACCAAGCGTTTACATTTCAATCAAAGTATTCATGTTTCCGTGCATCAACTAGAGATTGAGGCTTCTTTAGCAATGGATATTAGTTTTAGGTAACACAGACTTTAAACTCAACTCGAGTCTTACCTAATCTTTTGAAATTCAAAATTAGACATTTAATTCTCTAAAACTCACCACGTGTATACAAATATGACTTATTAGTGTCGAGATATGTGCCACGTGTACTCACTTTTCAAATTTAGTATCAGATTTTGACGGAACGAGCAAAGTGAAGATATGAGTTACCAAATGCAAGCTTTGAGGAGCGATATCCGAAAGCCTTGACCTCCATTACCATTTGCCCAAAAAAACACCTCCGTGAAAACCTTGACCAATTTCGTCTATCATCATTGGTCATGCTCATCATTGCTTAATTACTTATTTGACTTTTTGTGATCTAATCACTTTGATTTCTCCCTTCAATTGTGCAAGTTGATTTTGCTAGTTTACCTATCATCATTAACTCACATGGTTTTTGTATAAATATTGGGTTTTGACCTTATGAATAAACACATGGGAGCAGTAGATATGCATCATGATCATATCTATTAGGATATGATTACGTCCATGAGAACAACCGTATCCCCGCCATCATCACCGGTATCACCGGCCACGGCCCCAGCGCTGTCACCATCATTTCTTACTGTCTGCCGACTGAAAAGCCAGCTGCAGCAGGGAGGAAGAATTAGAATACAGCGCTACAAGGCGCAAACGCCGGAAATAATTCTTCAAGACTACGGCATTTGGGATCCCACGCCGTATTAAACAAGGTCGTTCCTTCAATCAAAGTATTCATATGTCGTAGAAGCCGCGTAACCGCGTGATGTAAGTCCTCACACTACAGTGAGTGTTGAATGAATCAAAAGAAATACACTAGAAAACTATGGAAAAAACAAAGTTCACTGTCCATTTCCATATGCTTACAAAGAACTCGAGGCATGTTCTATCTATTATGACCAACCAAAAACATCAAAAACCAAGCTTTCCGAACATAAATTTTACTCGATCCCATCGTCACTTAACTTGTATTCTACGCGTCTCAAAATCAAGGCAATGAGGATGGAGCATACATCACCTCATTTAACATGGTTGGTCCTAGATTACTGCATACTTCCACAAACTGCCGGATTTCAAAGAAATAGTGATGCAATTTCAGTTACCTGGAGGTGTAACTTAACGATCAGCACAATCACATAAGATGAATAGAAGAAGGGCCAGATATGGCAACTACTCTCTGAGCATGCTGTGCTTCACCCTTGTAAAGTTCCTTTATTTCCTTTTTAGTGCGGCGTGCTTCCCGCCTTTCTTCCTTCACAGCAGCCTGTATACATATATCTTTGAGTCATGATCAAAATAACAAACACACTTCGAAACAACATAAGCAAAATACAATGGACAAAATTGCACACATTATCGAATGCCAAAAAGAGTATCTTTGATATTTTAGATGCGAGTTATTTTCTGCCAGTTTTTTCCCTTAAATTGTTAGTTTACGGATTTTATACAAGTGTGGTAAGTTGGATGTAATGGCATGCTCAAGACGAGCAAAAATGAATAGCAGAACAGCGAATGGATACCTTTCGCTCTTTCTTCTCCTCCTTTGACTCCTGACCATGCTGCTTCCTTTTCAGCGGCTGATTTTTCAAGGCATCCGTATCTTTCACCTTCTCAGTTGTAGGTTTTTTACTATGAGGCAGGAAGTCCACAGGCAGCTTCTGTTTTCCTCGAAGGGTTATCACTTGATCCGTGGAACCCAAGGCTCCAGAAACCGTTTCAGAAAGCTTCTTCCTTCTAGTTGCTCCTGGAGCTTCGATTTTCCCAGGGTGGTTATCGAGATTTGAATATGTAGTAACAATGGTCTCACAATCCCACACTTCTGATTCATCGCTAGATTCCTCTACAATGACCACGTCTCCATCTTGATCTTCGTTCTCATATTTCTTACCATATTCTGCACAACGCCGAATAAGCACATTAGCAGATTCCACTAGCTCTTTCGTTTTTACTGTCTCGTTATCCTGCAACATATCTGCAGGAGCCTTATAATTTCCATCAAGCTCTAAGTCATCCATCACACGCTCATTAAGGGTGGCATGTTTGAGCTTCTCTGCAAGGGACTCATCTTCTTCAGGTATATAACCGTAATCATCGTCATCGTCATTGTCATAACTACCATACTCCTGACCTACAAGCTGTTTTTTTTTTTTCATAACAAAAATGTGAGATAATGTAGTATAAAGGAAAAATCACCTCAAACTATAAAGTTTAAGTAACATAACTAAATATGCCAAAAAAATAACTCACTAAATCAAATTGCTCGTCCAAAAGACGATGAACTCGTGGCTTTTCAACTGTAGAGTCATCCTTTGCCTCTGCCACGCTATTTGTTCTCACTCCATTTGCTTCATTGGTCACATTTTTATTCTCAGATTGCTCAACAAAACTTGGCGTATTTTCTATAACCCCATCCTCCTCCTCCTCCTCCTTCTCTTCTTCGGGAAGGTTAGCCTGAACCACAAAATCTTCTTCCAAGTCCTCAACATCAGAACCAAACCGCGATAAATCGCTATCATCAAGCAATGCAGATACTTCTGGATCAACCACTTTCTGAACCCTTACATTAACCGTCTTAGAAGCCACACTGTAAATAACCTTCTCATTCGGTGCCTCGGTTTCCGAAATGCGCAATCTCGAAGCATCATATGCCTAAAAATCCACAACAATTATTAAGTACAACAAAAATCTTCTAAATTGCTATTGTTTTATAGCTCAAAAATGTAAAAGACAGAAATTTTCTAATTTACTCTTTCTTTTTCCTCAATTTTCTCAGAAGCCAAACAGAATTTAAGGAACCGAAATCTAAGTTAGCAAACCAACCTTTTCATCGCGAGGGAGCTCACCGAGCTTAGCCTTGGAATTGTGATAAAATGCAGAGCCGCCGCCAGTATTCCGAATCTCCCTCACATGCAGCAAGTAATTGTAACCATCGTCGGGAAACCCTAGCTCCAGAATCTCCTTCCTTACGTTGTCAGGCAAAGGCTGAGCTGCGGACGACGCCGCCGAGCTCCCATAACCATGGCCATAGCCCCCGCCGCAGCAACCATCCTCAGGCGCATCGGCGTAAATCGAATTGGGATCGTCATCGTATCCGCCGGCACCTGAGGCGTGGTCAGGGTTATCTTCGGGGAATAAGCTGTCGACGGAGTAGCTGCTGTTGTCTACTCGGACAAAGACTCGGTCGTTGCCGGGTGAGTCGTCGTAGTTGGGATCGGACGAGTCACGGGCAAGTAATTGGAAGGTCGCCGATTTTTTCTTGTCGATGAATTTCTTCTTTCTGCCCATTTTGTTTTTCGCCAAATCAGAGACGGTTGAGAGAGAGAGAGAGAGAGAGAGACGGTGAAGTCGTGTGATAAAACCCTATCAATGTCTTCTGTATTAAACCCTGAAAAATCTTGGGTCGACCCGAATGGCCCAAAATTCAAAAAATTTATTTATTTGGGTCTCGTTTTGAGACCGGCCCAAAGTCTCCCAGTTTTCAATCGATTTTGCGATTTAAAGGATATTTCAAAGATGTCATTACGAAATTTCATTCTAACCATGTTCTGACGCCGCTTATATTTTTGATTGATTATTTTTTCAAGCTTAAAAATTACTTTATGACTCGATAAATAATATAATCGCTTTTACATAACTTATAATATTTTCTCTATATACTATTGTAAAAACTAAAACATCTCATTTCCAAAAATATTGTGAGCTGTAAGACATGGTTTTTAATCGGCTATAAACTTTCATCGGACCATAAGCTTCGTAAAATTTATGGAGGACATTTCAAATATGTTCTACGCGATGTAACTCTATCCTAGCTATGCTCAAGCCCCGCACGTATTCTGATCGATTATTTTAGTTTTCGAACATAAATATTCAATAAGATATACATTTCTTAAGAGAGAATGGAACTGGGAAGGACCAAAGCGATCAGAAGATTCAGAACTGTTTGACAGAGCTATTATCCTCCGGTGGGGGTGTCATCGTTGTTGTTTTGAAAACAGGGTAGTAGGAGTCGAGTTCGAGCTGCTCCAAGATCTGTTTCGTCTTCCAAAGATACGAAGAGTGGCCTTCGACAATTTGCGTCACGTCAACCTGAGAAGTGAAATCGAAACTTCAAAACAATGCAGCACAAGCACCAACCGAAATTGCAAATGCAAAAGAAACTGGGAGGTTGGAGAACTTACATTTTCAATCCCAGGGACATCAACAGGTTGAATTCCACCTAAACCTTGAGTAAGTAAACTGTATACAGAAAACACTTAGTCCGGTGGATTTATAACTTACGGCTTTTTTCGATATGATTAGAAAGAACACTCATGTACCACCCCCGGGCTCGGATATGCATAATGCTAAAACCAAAGGATAAATGACCCGTACCTTGCACGAAAGGCGATTCCCAGTGTCCAATCATTTATAGAATAGGCATTCACGAATCTCCCGGCCACCATCTGTGGAGCAGAAATAGGTTTAGTCTTCAGAGTTAAATGTAAGAACAGTAGCAGCACCGCAAAACTTGCAAAGGAAACCAAATAACAGATGCAAAAAGGAAAGGAAAAAAAAGAGAGTTTTGAACTACCTTTCTAGCATCACTCCAATTTTCTTCTTCAACCGAAACAGGCGCTCCCAGAAGTACAACCCTTTCTACCAGACCAGCTATAGAAATGCATAAACCGGATTCAATTTTATTTATTTATTATAGTGCTACTGTACTTGTCCACAATAGGATGAAACGGATTGTGATGATTACCGTTATCCCCTTCTGTTTCAGCCAAACATTGAAGACATTTGAAAATTACTCTGGCCCCCAATGAGAATCCTACGAGCGTCACTGGCCTGGACCATACACGGAGGATTTTAAGTCAAGTACACATATGATGTTTAAGGGGAAAATGGACATGTCTTTTATAATATGAGATTCTTCTACCTGCCCCCTTGCAGTCCATTCAGCAGGACTTCAGCGAGCATCTTCCCAGCTTTGTCTGATCTGGCCAAGAAAAGGGAATGCTACAATTTCATATTTGTCATGCACTGCAAGTAATGAACACTCAAGATAGTGTTTCAAATACTTGAAAACTGAACCACCTCGGGAGCAAATTATGAGAACAAAACTTTTGCAAACCAAACATGAACGCAATGGAAACCAATATCTTTCCATTATCAATCTACATAGAGTTCCTTCCAAACAAATGAAAATTACCTGTCCACTGCAACTGCCCATTTGCTATCTATAAGATCAGATGCCGTAACTAATGTTGTCGGCATAGCAAATGCTGCTAGAAGTGTGTTTAAAACAGTTAGCATGGCACCTTCTTTCATCAACTGTAATGCAATTCCTGTAACAATTTGCAACAATGTTGGTCATGGACTCATAGATATGCCAAAAGTAAAAAAAAGAAAGTGAGAGTACTTATAACATTAAGGACGTACGTGAAGTAAGCCAGTCTTGGATTGCAGTGCTCAATGCAATCAAATTCTTAGACTCCCACCAGAGTGCATACCTATGCATTCACTACATTAATATCAATTACTTAGCCAGTGACGATAATTCAGAACCTATGTGAGGCTTCTAAAATCGACAGAATTTCAAGTTAAATAGAAGGCATATCATCTTTTTAACCATACTACTTGGGGAAACACAATTTGCATTGCTTGCCTTTCCAAATTTTCATTCTGAGCTTCCCAAGGCCTTATAAAGTCTTCATCCTCAAAAACAAGTCCAGAAACCAATATTCCCACTGCTAGCCGCTGAAAAGGAGGTTTTCTGAAAAAAGGTCAGCAATGTCGTATATACAGAAAAGGTGGTGCTCAATATGAATTGCAATTTGCCACTATAACATCAAGCCATAGAAATCCCTCAGAAACAGCTCACACCTCCCGGTCCCTGGGAAAATAAAATTATGGATTTGTAAAATGTCAAAATGAACTCACCCCCTTTTCATAATTTCCAACTGTCCTGAACTCAAATTCCTCAATATTGCCAGTTCTTCTAGCCATTTTACTCCCCGTAAGCCCAGCTCCAGCAGCTGAGATGCCGAAAGAGCAAGTAAGTATCCACTACATACCCTTTTTATCATTAGATTTGAAAGATTGAACCTATGGAGTATGGAATGGTGGTCTTTTTGAATGTGCTTTCAAAATGACCACATGCTTGATAAAAACTATAGGGTTTAGATCTAGGTTAAGTGTATTAATCTTTCGGAGGTTTAAGACTAATAATATTGTTGAATGAACAAGAGGGAATGTTGATTGTTGAGCCTAAAACTATGAGTCTCAACTCCATCCACCGCTCTTCTATTTTCTGAATAAGTTAAGAATTGATGATTTGAATATATGGTACCATAACGAGAAAGCATCCATGTGTGCAGTTGTGTCAAAAGTAACCTATCCTCTTAATTCACAGCTTTCTGTCAACCGCATGCCTTCCTAGTATTCATGTTCATCCCTCTTGTTATTAGCCAAGACTAGGTTTTTCTTCCAGTTACATATAAAATGTCATATTCATAAGTCTAACTAAGCACCAGAATATTAGAAGAAGAAAAAAAAACCACTTTTGCACCTCCAAATGATGCAGCAACAGCAACAGAACCAGTAACAGACCCAGTGGCAGTTGCAGCAGCAGCGAATCCACCTGCTCCAATTGCAGGGATAATACCACCCAATGTTGGAGCTAGAGCACCTAAACCCTGCGCAATTGCAGGAGCGACTAGGCCTGTGAAAAAATAAAAGTCAACAACAAATTAAAGACTACTAGTTCTATAGTAAAAGGCGTGACATCTGCTATTTTGAAGTTGACGGATTTCATACCACCAGTGATAGCCATCAAGGTTCCCCCTGTTAAAGCAGCTGCACCAATTAGACCTCCCCGCTTCATTTCCTCCCATGAGATTTCTGAAGTTTTTGTTTTGTTGTCATCAGTAACTTCTTTTCTTGAAGCCATAAAAGAACAAGCAACCATCACCTCCATGACTTCCTGCAGAGTAGAATTTTCCTCATAGATGGCTCAATATGCTTTTGTTTCGTTCTTTTGTCTTTCTTCTTCTTATTTTTATTTATTCATTTGAAGCATAAAGAGTAGGTATTCATCAAATAGCAGACACTATTATAGCCTTATTATTTTGATAGGATCAAGTAACAAAAAGAAAAAACAAGAAATGTTTCCAATAGACGGACCATTTTTTGCCATTCAACCCCAAGCCATGCTGCCAGCAACCGCAATGCTACACGGTGTCGAGCATCATAACCCTTCCTTACTTGAGAACATTTATCGCCATCTTCAGTATTATCTGCCACACAAGCTGAAAGAAGTGCATAAAGAACTGTTATTTTCCTTTCGTAACTGAGCAGGTTTCCCTCTTCCACAGGTTCCTCTAGGGGTTCAGATACATTTAATGCTTTTTCTTCAGTGGATGTCTCGGAACATGTCCTCGTTATAATCTCATAAGGCTTTGCTTCTACCTCAGACGGTGGTTTTGTCTCAGGAACTTCATATCTCTCGCGGCATTTAGCTTCATATTCAGCATTCACAGGTTTCTCTGCTGAAGCAGGAGAGTCTTCCTCAGTAAGTACCATGGCATCAACGGTTTTTGTCAAAGCGCGTTCCTTGTCAGTTTCTTCCTCAGAAGGCACATCAGCTTCCTCCGAGAGTAATGTCAAGAACTGAAATAAAATAAAATTACCAAAGAGCTATCAAACCGAACAAGATATTACTAGAAAGTTATAAACGCACATAAATGGTGCAGCCAAGAATCAAATATGAGCCAAAAAGCAAATGATAATCCTCTCAAGCTCCAATGTGTCAAAAATACTGATGTCGCTAAATTTCATATGACGAAGAAAAACGCACCGCTCCTACATGGTGCCTAACTTGTGAAGAAGATCCTGCTGTTTCCTTTAGGCCCTTCCAGGATTGGTCATCCACTCCTAAAAATCTGAAATTCCAACCAAGGAATCATGAAGCTGGACGTGGACTCGCAGTAATGTTGAGGAATGTAAAAATCCCACATCGGAAACTTGACAAAAGTAAAATAGAATATAAGAGTGGTTCCACTCCTAACAAAACCTAAGCCATTTTGTGATAGAACTCTGAATCCTGATGTGAAATAAATACATGTTCGGGACAATATCGGTGTTATTATCAGTGTGCCAACACTCTGTTCCTATGAAACCTTTACGAAATCAAATGTGCAATTGATTTTTTTCAAAATAAAAATTGATAAAACTGATATTTTACTTTAAATTAATCTAAGCTGCGATGACGATGAGAGATCGAACTTATTGCATAAGGGGAACAACCCAATGTGTCTACGACCACTTCTGCACATTTGATATGACCAATGGAATTGAAAGAAAGTACCTGAAAATGGGATAAAGCAAACCGGAATTCTCGTGGACCCAAAGGCCGTCATTGTCCGAAACCGAAACGCTCTTACCGACGCTGGCACCTTTGCCGATGGTCTCTTCTTTCAGGGAAGGCAATGGAGGAGTCGATTGGCGAGTCTGGTGGACCTGCGACTGGTGGAGCGCCAGAGCGAACAGAGCGCCAGCCGCGTACTTATGCGTCGGCTTCAGAATCAATGCCTCCTCCATTTTCGACGGCGGCGATTCCCCTTTCAAGCTCGCACAGCATCGGAAAAGCAACTGGCTCGAATTTGCGGACCAAAACGGCGGTTTTGATTTTATTAATCGATAAATTAACATCCAGTATTAGCAGATAATTAAATTAATTAACTTTAAGGAAATTAATTGAAATTACACGAGACCGGTTCCTTGTGCTGATTTAGAAAAATCTGCAGCGCGCTATCACCCGGCAACTCGTCTGAGAGCCTCAGCACTCAAGGCAGAGAACTTTTCAACGAGACACCGACTTCGCCGTAACGGCTTCTTTTTCGCGGGACACGCGGTAGAGTGATGACTCCTGCAACCGACACGCGGCCTTCATGAGAGTCATTTTTTGTTTTATTTTTTTATACAATTTTGTTTTGTTTTTCATCAAAGGGCAGGGCCGGTCTATGGATGGGCATAATTATCCATGGGTTAAGAAAACATCTTATTCCAACTGGACAATTTTATGGGAAGCCCATTAGGCCCGGTGTTAAATGGGTTGGGTTTTGGCATACCCATGGGTAACATGTGGACTTTGATTTTTTTTATTTTATTTTTTTGTTGAGATATTCGATTGGTCTATATGAGGTAGTTCTCGTATTGGGTGAGATCATGTGGGATCTAGAGGGATTGAGCCAATGCAAGGGCTATATTATTGGTGTACTATCAGATGTGTCAGATGATGTCTACATGTCATGCTAATTAGTGAATTTATTTAAATTAAGGGTAAATTACATAGAAATCATTCAGGTTTGAGGTCTATTACAACCTCATACAACAACTTTAAAATATTTCACTTTCATACATCAAGTACCATTTTATTTCAAAATAACACCTCCGTTAAATTTTCCCTCCAATTGTCTGGTAAATGCTGACGTGGCTGCAACATTTGTGCTGATGTGGCTGCCACGTGGCAAAAAATAATAATTTTTATACATTGACAATATTATAATATTAACCTTATTAAAAAAATAAAATAAAAACAGAAAAACTCGAACCCAATCCCCTTCCCCGCAACCCCGTCCGTCCATCCCCACCCCCTTACCCATCTCTCCCACTCTCCTTCCCCCAAAACCCATATCCCC
>JADOBS010302542.1:0-14458 GCA_015708375.1 Cydonia oblonga | reverse complement strand
TTTCTTTATTTTTTTTTTTTTTTTTTTTGTGGAACAACGCAGAGCAAGTTAGAATGAGGTAAAAGCTTGAAAGAATCAAACTTGATCAAAATTTTTGTTGAGTTGGGTTGAGTCGGAAGAATCGCCCCTTTTTCTCTACTATGATAATAATCATGTTTATTATTTTCTTTTGATTTATTTACTATGATGCCCAGAATAGAGATGTAACATCCCACATCGCCCAAGGAGTGGATCCTCTAAACTTTATATGTATATTCTCATCTCTACCTAGCACGAGGCTTTTTGGGAGCTCACTGGCTTCAGGTTCCGTAGGAACTCCGAATTTAAGCGAGAATGGGGCCAGAGCATTCCCAGGATAGGTGACCCACTGAGAAGTTCTGCTCGCGTGAGTTTCCAGAAACAAAACCGTGAGAACGTGGTCGGGGTCCAAAGCGGACAATATCGTGCTACGGTGGAGGCGAGCCCGGGATGTGGTGGCGGCTAGGGTCGGGATGTGACAAGAGGTGTATAAAAAAAATAGTGTGTGTGAAATTTGTTAGAAAGATATAAATTAGAATGGTGGATACAGTGACTTTAAATGTGCTTGAAATTATTAAGAATCTGTTTGGTATTTTATTTGAATATTTTTTTTTACCATTTCTCAAAACATTTCTTGAAAACAATTTGGATAAATTACACAAAACTACCTCAACTATTGGTGTCACGACACTTTCATACCTCATCTTTTAAAATTGACAATGTCATACCTCATTTTATGAATTTGTGCCAATGTCAAACCTCTTGCAATTTTTCTGTTAAATGCTGACGTGGCCAGAGACAAGACCCATTCACTAATCCAACTGGATTAAAAAACAATTAAATATATTTTTAATAATTAAATATTCAAAAAATTAAAAATTAAAACATGGCCTAATGGATCCGGACTTACCTTTCCTCCATTGCACTAAACATTTTTCTTTTTCTCTTCGACAGCCACCAAACCCTTCCCCGTCCCCCCAACCTTCCTCCACCACCCTCTCTCTCCTCTCTTTCTGGGGCAGAATCCCTTCCGCGAGTTTGTTGCCGCTGGCCCGAAACCGAATCAGCGATGAGCAGTTTTCGATCTCCGGCGGAATTTCAGCAGAGAAGTTGTTAGATAGCAGCAGCAGCTTCGTGAGATTCTGGAGATTGAAGAGTCCTCTGGGAATCGGCCCCGTCAAGCCGTTCTGCGACACATCAACGGCCTCGAGATTCACACAGTTGGAAATTGACGGCAGAACGTTTCCTTCGAGCTTGTTCTGCCACAAGAAGAGAAGAGAAAGATTCGACAAGTTTCCAAACTATGCCGGTATCAAACCGGAGATTTGGCTATTGTCAAGCTCGCTGAGCTGGTTGTCGTATAGAACCAGCCATTTCAACCTGGTGAGGTTGCCGATTTGGGTTGGGATTTCGCCTTCCAATCGATTCACTCTGAGGTGTGAAGCTGCTCGAGCTTTGGCAACGAGGAAGGTTGGGGGTTGGGCATTGCAGGTTGCCTAGAGAAATTGATTCATCTCTTCTGCTACCTTTCTTTTTCTCAATTACAGAGTTGAATTTTTATTTTATTTTTTTGGCAGGATACAGAGTTGAAAGTTGGATTGTAGAGTGTCAAAGCTTGAGTTTATGGATGGAGACCTCTTAATCGAATCGTTAGGAGTTGATTGGAAAATATTCAATTTTTTGGAAACAAAAACAAAAACAGTGAAAGAAAAATGACAAGGAATCAGAACTGTTTTTAGGGTTTTTATGGCTGTTGAAGAGAAGAAGAAAAAGGGTTGGTGCGGGTGGAGGAAAGGGAAGGCCGGACCCTTTAGGCCATTTTTCATTTTTTTTAGTTTTTTAGTTTTTTTATTTTTAATTTATTTTTAATTTTTGAATATTTAATTATTAAATATATATATATATTTTTTTAATCCAGTTGGGTTAGTGAGTGGGTTTCGCCTCTGGCCACATCAGCATTTAACAAAGAAATTAACAGAAAAACTGATGGAGGTCTGACATTGGCATAAATTCGTAAGATGAGGTATGACATTGTCAATTTTAAAAGATGAGGTATGAAAGTGTCGTGACACCAATAGTTGAAGTAGTTTTATGTAATTTACCCAAACAATTTTCTTTAATACTCAAAAACTTGATTGGTTTGCGATTTAAATTTTTTAAATCTTACGACTTAAGTTAGGCAAAGAGATCTAAAAAGAGGAGGTCGCAGGAGAGAAAGAAAGAGGAGAGAGAATGAAAGAAAGTAAGAGATGATTGAAGGAAAGAGAAAGAAGAGAGATGATCAGACAAGATAGAGAGGAAGAGAAGTGAGAGAAATAACCGAAATAATAAAAAGAGCGGATTGGAAGATAGAAGGTAAAAAAAAGGAGAGAGAAAGAAAGAGAGAGAGAGACTTGGAGTGAGAGGGGAGGAGAGAGAATAGACTATATTTATGTTTTTAGAGAGAATAGAAATGAGTGAGTTTAAATTTAAAAACTCTAAAAACTCACTTTTTATGTTTTTAGAGAATAGACTATATTTTTTAGTTAGTCTTGAGTTCAATTTTTAAAAATAGTCCTATCAAACAAGTTTTTAAGTCCTAAAACTTGAAAATCATTTCTGAGTTTAAAAAGTTGGATTCAAGTAGAATACCAAACAAGACCTAAGATTTTGAGGCTGATGGTTTTGGATATGTAAGTTTAGAAGTCCTAAATATTTGATGTGCTTGTTTCATCTTTCAAGATAACCATTAGATTGTGAAAGTAGGTACAAGTTCTTGAAATAAAACACTCAAAAGCATTGATATTACCTTACCAACTCTTGGGTGGAATTTTTTTTCCAAGTGCCCAATATTCAAGCAAGAACTCTACGTGTCATAAAATAAAGGAGGAGGCAATAAACTTGTCTCCTCTTGTATTACGATATGTGAAATAGCGGTTGAATACCAGGTAGTTGGAAAAATCTCTCCTCGCAAGTGCAAAGACACTCAAAAAATTAAGTTGATATCACATTGAACACTGAACATGAAGTAAATTGACGAGGACAACTCGAATATGGTTGGGTTTCAATAACGAATGAAAAGAAACTTTACAAGTATTACCTCCCCCAACTCCCCAAGGAGGAACTCCAGAATTCCTTAACAAAGCAAGAGGGAATGTCAAATGAACCCTCGGTACAAAGAAGCAAACAACACGGTGAAGCGAAAAGCATGGAGGATGCTGCTACGACAAGATGCTCAATGACATTATTTCTCTTCTATATGGAGGCTCATCAATATGATTAAATTATGAATTCTTACATCCCAAACTTTGGGAAAATTGGGGGAAACTGTACATATTAAATTTCTTTCACCTACCCAGATTATTACACTCTTGTATTCTCCAATCTTATTGTCCACATTTCGACAGTAATGCCCCAGTAAAGCGAAGCAATCGGCTTTTCCTTCAGGCTACCTGTCACATACGAGCAAAGAAACACAGCTCGCTCTAAGACAAATAAATTTCTCTGGATAGGAAACCCGGCTTTGGCTTTCCTCTAATGGACTTCTAAAATGTATTACAGAGGGTAGATCTCGAAAAATAAACCATCTTACACTGTACAAAAGGGTTAACCGCAGATGCCAAGCATCGTCACCTCATTGCTTTATTGAACGTAGCTCCCAGTACCCTAGCGGACCAATTGTTCATGATTCCGGCATGTCAACTCATTGCTTTATTGAACGAAGTTCCCAGTTACCCTCACCATCAATGAACCGTAATTCCAGGGAATGGAACGGTATTAGAGCAGGACGCTGAGAACACGTGATAGCAAAAAACAATAAATAAAGTTTGACTCGAGGCTTATCCTATGGTGCTAAATTTTGAGAACTAACTCGCACTAATATCCAGCAGAGAGGCTCCAACAATAAAACCAGATTAATGTCCTAAAAGGTTCATCACATGTACACCAAAATGCAGAATGATATACAGCTACATATAGTTATAGAAGTACTTACTTGTGAGGAGGTAACAACTGTGATATTCATGCCTTTCGCGAGCCGATAAAGTTGTTCTTCAACATCAACGCTCGTAGCACTGCCAGTTGTTCAAGAAATAGAAAAGGAAATGGAAAAAGAAGAAAATGTAAGAAAAAAAAATTGTGTAGAAAAGATATTAGATAATGACGGACATCTCTTTAGAGTGAAAGAAAAGAACAAACAAATGGGGAGTTATGCCACATACTTGGTGCATTCATCAAGGATCGCAAATTTAGGCTTGTGGAAAAATAAGCGTGCCTTCAAATCGTAAGATATCATGTCAAACAACATAGAAATCCTTGAAAGAAAATAAAACAAATTGCTGCTCAAGAAAGAGTTGAGACTCATATTATCATACCATGCCCAATCTCTGCTGTTCCCCAAGAGAGAGTGTGTCCTCCCAATTCAGATTCGCATCCCAACCACCTTCCTCCCTTTCCAAAAGATAACTCAATCGAACATTCTCCAGAATAGTTCTTAAACGCATGTCTAGAATATTGGTGTTGTCAGAAATTTCTTCACCTGAATTAGAACAATTAAAATCTTCAAAACCTGGTAGTCGAAAAGCCATTTATTTCCTAGGGTAACAGTTAGCACTTATATCTCATGATCCAAAATGAAACATATGACCCATATTAACCCACATCTATATAAGAGAGAAGAAATTTCCAAAAGAAATTTACCTTCTCGATACAACTTCAATGCCCTTAACTCAGCCTCCTCACAAGATAGAGGATAGATAATTTGATCCCTGAGTGTTCCCAAACATGTATACGGTCGCTGAGGAACATAAAACACTCCACAACCAGAACCAATATCTTCCTTAACATGTTGTGACGGTTGAGAGATTCTTCCACTCGTGATGGGCCAAAGACCCCTAAGAACTCTAAAGACAGAACTTTTTCCACTCCCATTTGGACCTTTAAGAATCACATACTTCTCAGTTGTAGATTCCACAGCAAATTTAAGAAATAGTAATATGTGAAAAAAGAAAACAACATTAAACACTAACCAGTAACAAGCAAGCTTTTCCCAGGTACTATATCACATGTTAACTTCCTGGCCAACATTTTCTGTGATGGGGTGATAATATTAACTTCAGAGAAGGTAATGGCATCTTCAGAATGAAAATCTCTCCCCTTAGATGGTGACAGAGTAACAGTTTCGGAAGCCCCTGAATAACCAACAACTATGGATGCATGAATGAAGAAATGTCAGATAACTCTAAAAATACCTACATTATTTTATTCTAATAGATTTATCTTATACAATAATAAAAGAATATTCACTTGGCAATTTAAACATACAAGAAGCATATACTAAATAATGAGAAAATTAGAAAACAGGCTTAGACAAAGGTACATATGCACAATTCATCTATGCGGTGGTAAGATCTTTTTTTTTTTTTTCAAAAATATTATTTAGGTCATTTGTACACATGTTTTGGTCACAGAAGCCACCATCGCCAAAGGCATTAAGTTGTAAGTAGCATAATCTTGTTTGATCAGTATACTTTTCTAGTAATGGAAAGTTCTCAGCTCTAATGCACCAACATGATAAGTACTCTCTATCCCTACAAAATGCTGACTATTGACTACATGTCAATACCCTGTTACGCTTGTTTTTTCTGCAAGACTGTCGGTTTACCATATGCTTTGCCCCATAGAAGCCAGCAACCATCACGTAACAGGTAACTAATTGGAACATTAAAACTTAAAATATACACTAAGGCACAAGTAATGGGGGAGTAGCAATAGCACCACGCCTTTTTCTTTTGGGTTGGCACATCGAGTTTACCATGCATCAGCCACTATCTATCGAATTACATTGTGGGCCAAACCATGTAGGTCTAATTCTCATTAGAACCCATAATACCCTTGGGCAAGAACGAGAGTAAGTTTCTCTATTACAACCTGGATAAGAGGTTCTAAACAAACCTCTCAGTAAGTGGGACTAAGGATGCCCACGTATGAACCTTCCCAGACCCCAAACTGTTGGGAGACACAAGCAGATAACCTTTTTTTTATCCATGGTATTCACATCTACAAAGAGACGCATGGAATGGATCTTAATTGCTACACTCAAAAGGATGGTTACCATCTGACTATGTAACAAAGCGCTCAAGAAAACCTCTCTCAATGGCTAAAAAATGATATACCATTAGTATAGATTGAATTCATAAATGTGGTTGTCATTGAGTGGGGAAGATGAAAATCAGTAGGAAAATGATGCAACTGTGACATGATTGTCGAACATAGAAAATGTACCAGATTGTGCAACATCTAGAAGCTCTTCAAGCTCAAAAATTCTGTTGATGCCGCCAGACAGTTCAAGGAACTTTCTATGCAATTCCAGAATGTCGCCGAAAGCTAAAAAGCTTTGAGATACAACAGATGCTAAGAAACGCAATGCATGTGCCAGCTCACCTGAAAGTGCTATAACATGTGAGAGAGGAGAGATTATTATAAATGCGTCTATATAATAATCATAAATAAACCCACCTTGAGTGGATATCAATGCTCGGTCTCCCTTGTGTTCCATGGCATATAACAAGCTCATCCCCCACGTCACATTATGTGGAAGTTGTTTTGTGGTAAAATCATCCAGAATACCGAACAACCACTTCTTCTTCAAAAGAGACGATGAGTGATCAAGAAGCTCATTGAACTTAGATTCAACCATCTGTTTAGTAATATGAATGTGAATCCGTTAAATTAAATTACCATGCATGCATAAGTGGGCACTCAAAATACAAATGTTGCACAATAACGTTCAAATTTATTTCTAAACTTGCATTAATTTCAAATTTTGGTAATCAATATAACTGAGTCAGAGATGAAATAACTCCTACATATTGTCATTTGAAAGAAAATAGGTATTTAATTTGTTTTTCTTTCCTTCATTTTTTTTTTCAAGAATTAAGGGATACCGAAGAGCACTTTACGATGACAGTATGACTTGCACCATTTCACTTTACTTATGATTTGGACCAAGAATGAGGATTTCAAAAGGCTTACAGCTTTTTCTCTAGAACCACCTCCAAAGAAAGCAACAGACTCGGCATGAGCACGCAATCTTTCATGCATAAACCTAATTCATGAGAGAGATCATATTTGAGATTCGCATTTACCACAAATGACTCAGCATCAGCAATACAGGAATCAGAAACTAAAGTTACCTGAACGTTCCTTCAAGTTGTTGTTCTCGACTCACCAAATCACCAAATTCAGGGGTAACAGCCCTCAGAAAACCTAGACCCAGTAACATATAAGTATATAATATAGCAACTCCCCTCCGCCCCGTCAAAAGCTTCATTCTCCAAGTGAACCTTATAATACCAGTAGCACACAAAATTAGGAACCAACGATAGAAGAAGCTAGTCCAACTTTCAGAAACTTCAACAAAGGATAATAAAAGAAACCGAGCCTTGCACAAATTTCAACATGGCTAAAGAGCTCAGAGCTCACCAGAGAATGTCCACAGATGGCTTGACCATTCCTGTAACCAGTCCCGACAAGTCAGAGGTTAACTTTTCTAGGTCCTGAGTAATTCTCTGATCTGCATCTATCTTCTTGCTTGACATGTGGAAGACCTACAGCGTATATGACAGAATTGAATATCATTCTCGTACTTTTGACTAAACAGCTTTAAAAAAAACATACAAATTGCTACCAACTGAACAAAATATGAGCATGTTAAAAAATTTAAGGCTGCTAGACAACTTCAACCAACAGTTTCACAAAATTCTCAAAAAATAAAAAATAAAAGGAAACACTTTAAGAATTAGATGAACGTCAAAAAGACCTCCAAGAAATAAAAAAACTGATCAAATAATTTCGGTAAGGCTACCTTGTAAAATGCATTATTTCTCAAGTAGTTCTTGAGTAAATGTTGAGTTAAACGGATCCTCCACCCAAGAGCCAGCCGGGCTGTCAAGTGCCTACGCAACAAAAACATAATTCGCATTACCATAAGAGCATTGTCATTTAGTTCCTTCGCCAAGATTTAAACACACATGTAAAAAAACATATGTTAAGAGAACCCTCAGGTTGTGGCATACATGGAGTCTTGTGATTAGACCCCCTTCAAGGATCATCCTTACAAATGAGAAGCCAAATCGGATAGGTGAGTCGTGTTTGTCTGAAACTTTATGCTCATCAACCTATTTGACCACAATTAGGTGACCAAGAGTTTCCAATATGGCTGACCTAGTGAAGGGGGCCTAGTAACCTAGTTGACTACATACAGAATGGGACCAACAATGTTTTCCTCTTTTCCTAAAATGAGGTTCCCTCCCTAGAATTTTTTTTTCTATGGAATAAGAACACAAAAGAAAAATATTATCGTTCGGCTTCAACATCTACACTAAAGTAATACAAAAAGTGAAAAACTTATTCCAACAAAGCTCAAAAACTATAAATAATTGAACACAAATTTAAGTTTAGATAAACACATAACTAGGGAAATAAAAATTCAGACAAATCTATGTGGTTAAGAACGTTTTACATTCTATTGAGTAATGAAATTACCTTAACGAAGGTGCAACGAAGGACGATGCAGCACTCTGAAGCACACTAATACCAATTAGACGAATAAAAGCTGCCTTATCCTGCTCTAAAACAAATTTCACAGTGGTTCCTGCATAAAATAACCACACATTGGCCATGGAACAGAGAAGTTACAGGAAAGAGTTCGGTTTTGGCGCTCACTTGGGGCTTCTGTTGTGTTACGTTTTAGCATTATCTAGCATTTGTATTACTGCTCTGATATTAATTTCTATGTAGTAGCCATACTTGTAATTTTAGTGTTTCAGCAGTAGTTAAATTCAGAAGATAAATAACATGTCTACTCAAATAAATAACTTATAATTAAATTAACCACAGGTTCCTCAAATATTCTTGTGCTCACCAAGGGAAGAAAAATACCATTTAATGAAGCAATACGATCTGAAATCCACGTTCTCGATACCACGAGAAGAGCAACCGCAAGCAGTTGTGCTCCTTGTTTATCAAGGACTGTGGGGATCTGGACAAGTGGTAAGGAGTTCGATAAAATAAATATAGCTTCATGATCTTAGAATACGGTCAAAAAATAGCATGATATAAATAAGGTGTGATGGGCAAAGGAAAATGCAGTGTCCGCATTAAGAATGTATCAGTAAAAAGGGATACCTAACAAACAAACATCAAAGATACAATAAAACAGGACAAAAGACTTTTAAGAGATCTGATGTCCCCTGGTGTCCCCTATATTGATTTCATGCCACGTGTCCACCTACTTAACTATAACGTATCTTGTTAACCTTCCATAAAATTAGAAAAATAAAAACTAAATTTAAAAAAGAGAAAAACAACCTAGCAGCTACCACCGCAATTGCCCACCCAACCCCGACGTCCACCCAATCCAATCACCCACACCACCAGAGGCAACTCCCTCCACTACCTGCCGCCAGCCAATGTGAGGGCCCCAACAGAGGGAACACAAAAGACAGGGACAGAGGATATTTGCATATGGTCAAAAAGTACAAGAGATTGCAATTATGTAAAGTCCTATACCCTAAGAGAACAAATCAACAATTTTCATTCAACAATCCATATATGACGATATATTGAATTTAAATGTGATTGAGAGAATTTAAATGTCACTTTTTGGCCAACAGAAGAACTTTCACATAACAGCCATCTGTAACATGATTAGAAGTAAGTAACAGTATAAAAACTCACCAGTACTTTGAACATAGCTGCTACTCTCACTGGCAAAGCTCGAGGTGCCCTTTGGAGCTGTGGAACAAATGGAACTATGGCACACTGATCCTCAGAAGGAGACACTGCTATCACCTCACCAATGTATGATTGTGCCTTCGAATTTGAGATTGTGGAATCCTAGAATTGAATTAACAAACAGATTTGTTAAACAGCTGGGTAAATATAAAAGGCATTATATCTAATACTAACATAGAAGTAATAAAAGTAAAAAGTAAAAATAAAAAACTCAGACCTTTTTAATCGTGGTGAATGCACGTTGAACTGTCATTGCATCACTCTGCCTGTTTGACTCAGACAACATCATATTTCTCCCACCTTCATTAAGGAGAGAAGAATCCTCCCTGGAATAGTACGGGAAAATTCTAATAAACAATTATCTAGTATTTTCAAAATTAGCAGACAAAAATAGTGCAAGATAACAAAATTGCAGTCCAACCTTTTGAACTGAACACTCCAACCACCTTCACCATCCAAGGACAACACCACATCATGAAATGCAACTAGTGCTGGACGATGGGAGATAGTAATGCATGATGTTCCCATTGCTCGAACTTTAGCACAAAACCGTTCCTCCATGTCAGTTGTGACAGCACTCGTGCACTCATCAAGAATTGCAAATTTAGGCTTATGATAGAAAAGTCTAGCCATCCCCAGTCTTTGTTGCTCCCCAAGAGATAATTCATCACCCCAATTTATCTCTTTCTCGGGTGGATACCGGTCTAATAAATACTCAAGGTCAACCTTCAAAACAGAACACACAAATTCCATCCAATAATTATGACAACTATAAAGTTTCAATAAAACCATCAGAATATTTACAACACATATATATAAATATATATATAAAGAAATGACAAGGACGAAAAGGATAAAACGGGAAAATCACATTTCTCAATAACTCCACCATTCCACCGTGCGTGAGTGGTTCAACCTCTTCATCTGCAGTAAGAGGATAAATCAACTGATCCCGTAGTGTTCCAACAGCTGTGTACGGTCTTTGTGGTACATAGAAAATTTCTTTATTGAGATCAGTTCCAACACCAGGTTTCACAATATGGCCAGATACCAAGGGCCAGAGCCCTCCTAGAACTCGGAAAAGTGAGCTCTTCCCACTACCATTTGGACCTTCAGAAGATTTCCATAAAGTATAAGTTCAATGTATTTTCCAACACACTCAAAAGTTCAATATATCAAAATCAGCAGATACTTTGATGGACACACACACTCACTCATCCATCTTAAGTAAAGCATGTAAGAATCAGCAGATACGTTGACACACACACAATAGGGCTTGAAGTACTATTTCTGCAATCCCCTTGACCAAATCCACCCAAATTAGGATTACTCGTTAATGCTTGATCAAGTTGGATATGTTCACTTTCTAAAAAAAAGAAGTTAACAGTCCTGGAGAGGAACTTTACGAGGGGAAATGCACTTGGCGCATACCTAATCGTGTGGCTGTAGAAGAATGCGTACAAGCCCAAAATGAGGGATATGAGAATGGTGCCCTTAACTAGTGCCTACTTGTGGATGGAGGCCACATTTGATTAAACCAATGGATGCTTTGTAATCCAGTAATCAGTAATTACTTCTTGTTAACTCTCTTATTGAAGGGAGAGACATATATCCCCACAAACAGGACTCAAAGCCTCCGAACTATTTTTTCATAACTATGAAACCAAACGTACTGATATATTGGCAGCGTTTTGAGTATTGGAGTTCCACCAGAGGTCCTCTACCCAATCATAGTTTTCTTACAAGCCCCACCCCACACTCAGTTAAATAATACAATTTAGCTAGACCCTACCCCTTAAACAACCTACTAGACAAGACCCATCATAACTATCATAGTAAAAATCAATGTTTCCAAATGGAGAGGCTGCCAAACCCTATACAAAAACAATATCATGTAAAAACAGATATTTTTCTTTTCCTCTTAATAATGAAATTGCGCAGATGGTGGAAAGAAACACAATAGATAAGAATGAAATGATGGCAAAGAGATAGGAGACAAATACAAATAGAACGAAATGGCACCATATGAAAATAACCTTGAGTCCCAGTGCTTACCTGTAATCAAAAGATTAGATCCTGATTCGACCCTAAGTGACAAATTATCCACCAAAACATTACCCGTGGGAGTGACAACCTGGACGGCACCTTCAATATCAAACCATATAATGCATAAAAATGGTACAACCAATGTAGAAAATTCAGTAAATTATACACACCTTGACACCAGCAAATTCAATGTAATCAGCTTGACTAAAGCAATTTCTGGTCCCAGAAGATTTACTATTAGCCACACTTAGCTCTCTTGATATGGCTAATAATTCATGAATGCGATCAGCATAACCACTGTAGAAAAAGACAAAGCAGTCAAATTTGAAACAGTTGGGCACTGGACATGCTTTATGACCATACATAACCATAGAAGACCACTTTGAGTGAAATCTCATATTTATAAGAAAATAAAATGCAATTTATCCTATTCATAGAAAGAGTTTCGTTATGGAAATTGCAAGAGTTAGCAGAGACAAATTCATATTTACAATCTACCCAATTACCTGAGCCGATTTAGCTTTCTTGAACTTATCGAAAGAGTTCCCAAAGACTGAAATAGTGAGATTATGACACTAGTATGATATCTTAAATTGCTTAACATCTCCGCACGGCCTAAAGTTGAAGTGTCAGGCCTCAGATGTCCCGAAAAGAAAGGCTCAATAATCAGTATAACAGCAACTGTAGCACCAAGATACTTCAATAGAAAGTCTTGAATCATGCCAAACCACCAATGGTCATGAAGGACAACACGCATATGCCCAATCAGTGTTTCAAACTTCTTCTTAATATGAGATTCTTCTCTATTCTCCCCACCATAAAAGGCCACACTTTCTGCATGGGTCCTTAATCGAGAATGAAGCTGCCGGTACTCCCCTTCCAATTGTTGTTCTTTGGACATTAGTTTCCCAAAAGCAGGAGAAAAATTTCTAATCATGGCCCCAGCCCCTAATACATATGCCTGAAAGGTATTACAACACGTTCAGCTGGCAAACTACGAAAGTCACTATTTACTATCTTAAATTGCAAGTTATGAGAAGGTGATCAGATTGTACCAAGACATCTATATATGTACCCCTGCTAAGATTCAAAATCAGTGAAATAGATAATTACCAATATCCAGAAGACATATTTTGGACTGGCATATGAACACAACCGCCAAGTATAAAGTACACCATCAGTGACAGCTGTCAAATCATCCTGTACAATTTCACTCAACTCTGAACAGAACTTTGGCACATCACTTGCAATTCGCTGTTCAGGATTTGTTATGCGACCATCGACATGAGACATTTTGTAGTACGCAATATTCTGTGATTCAAACAAGAATTAAACACAACAAAAGAAACCACAATACAAAGAGAGGGCCAAAAAAAATAATGCATACAAATAATGCAACAAACAAATTAAATCAAATTTGCATATTTTTTTATTAAACATGAGTGTCATCTGTTTGGCTACAGCTAAGGATGGTTGACCATTTGATTCCAAACGAAGATCAAAAGTAAAAGCAATCAAAACTTCATGAAAAATTAATATAAGATCATTCAAGAAAATTGCACCAATAAAATAAAATATAACCAAAAAAGAAACTATATTCACTAATAATAAGATTCAAGTTGCTTGGGTGTCTCATTCTTGATGACTTCTTTATAGTTCTTCTGTTTCTCAATGTAATGGCACCAGTATAATAAAATACAACCAATGTTACTCATAATCTAATTTAATCAGACATGAAATTGATATGGTTACCATATTCGTTGAGTATAAAGATGTGAAGCCATTTGAAAGAAAATGCAGAGAAGCAGATCAAGGTGAAAGGAAGATTAACTCGCAACATACTATCAAGTAATAAAGATAATAATAAGCTTTGTCAATATAGTAAAAATAACTACCTCAAAATAATGGGAATGGATAAGTTTTGTCAATATTTTTCTGAACCGCAGACTTAAGGTTCCTGTGATGTACTTTGAAGTAGAATGCATGGTTGATACAAGAAAACACAATAAAATATTTTCAGAAATCAACCGAAAAAATAATGGCGCACGTCGAAGGAAAGCTGCACGGAATAGAAATCCTTGGACTTTTGCTAGTCTGTTGCTCAAAGCAGTTCGCAACACCTGCAAGTAATACAAATGGTGAGATAAACATAGATACTTCAAACTGAGAAAACTGACCCGATACATGCTAAAAAATATAGGTGCTTCACAAAAGCAGGAAATCAAAATTTAGCTTGCATTGCATTAAAGGTCTCTTTTATTCACATCTCGTCTAAGAATTAATAATACATTAAACCTTTATTTTAAACACCTAATGATCATCCTCCAATCCATGTTATAATATACATATTTATTTCTTATAAAAGTACAGGTGCATGTTATTTGATTGTACAACAAAAATGGGCCTGCAACGGGTGTGCAAGTATATGCATACATGCTTGTTCGAGTGTACTTAGGTAAAAATCGTCAATCGAATTGATCAATGTAAATAATATCATGTTAATGAAGTGGGGACCACTTACAAGACAACAAGGCCAGCTTTTGGATATCTCCATAGATCACACACTTAAGTATGATATACTAAAAAGGATCAGTTACATTTATATATATATATATATATA
>JADOBS010302541.1:0-14458 GCA_015708375.1 Cydonia oblonga | reverse complement strand
GCTTTTGAAACCAGATCTGCTCGAAGACATTGATATATGTGCCAAGTTTATTGATGGCGTCAAATGAGTTGTTGGCCCAAGTTCCTTTGAGAAGCATATGACCGAGTATAGGAGGACTACTCTGCTAGCTATGACGCATAAAATGGCAATTCTGGCAGCCGAATCTATGCTTCTTGATCAAGAGGATACCAAGGCTGCTAAGGAGGTGGCAAGAACTGTGGCAGCCGAAGCTTACTCCTCGGCCGAGAAAGTCAAGAAATTGGAATCTGAACTTGCTGTTTTGAAGGGGTCTAATATCTCTACCCTCACTTCTTTGCAGCTTGAGACCACTCGCCAAGAGATCATTGATTTAAAGACTAGGTTTGACGCGATCCAAGTAAAGTAGGAAAGTGCAGAGAAGGAGATCGAGTGTTACATACCTCAGATTCAAGATCTTGAGCATGCCATCTCTGAATTTCGCTTTACTGCTTATGCAAAAGATAAAGAACTGGTCGCTGCTTACAACCAAGTGATCCACTTCAAGAAGGTTGTTGATATGCTTGAACCTCAAGTGTTGGAACTCCAAGGTGCTGAGATCAACGACAATCTGAAGAAGGAAGTGGAGGAACTGCAGCGGGTTCATGCTTGCCTGCTCGAGGAGAATGAGCAGTTGAAGGATGAGAAGGCTGGGTTAGAGGCTTCGCTTACTCAAAGTCAAGCGATTTATACAAGCTAAGTTATGTAGCTCATCTTTTTAGGCGGTCGTCTGACTTTGAGTTTTCTTGTAAAAACTTCGAGGCCTTATCTATTTCTTTGGAATACTTGCTCGCCTTTACTTTTGAGTCTTCTATTGGTGATGTAGTCGGAGAGGTTGGTGCCCAGGCTGGGGCAGCTGAGGGTGAAGCGCCGGATGGTGTCACTACTGAAGGCAACATAGCTGCTGAAGGTGTGGCGACTAAGTAGCCGTGAGATGTCCAAGCTGCTAAAGAGTAATGTTCTAGGTAGCCTTTAGGATTTTCTTTGTTTTTCCTTGTTGCTTTTGCTTGAACTTCGTCTTTGCTAGTTGTTTATCAATTCTGCTTGAAAATTTAATAAACTTGTTTCCTTCTCCATCTTCACTTCTTTTGTTCATGCCCTAACCTTTAGACTTTATAAGTAGACAGGCCTGTGTAGCCCACACAGCCTTAGGTGTTGGCGTAGAACTTTTGCAAAGTTGTTAGCCATAGGGTTGGCAGCCGGATATCTTACTTATAGAAGCATACAAATCCGTGTAACCACTAGGATGTTAACCTTAGCTTTTTCCAATTTCATAGGTTGCGTAGCAAGTACCACAATACTTTAGGACTTGGTGTAGGCTGTCATGTGCTTGGCAGTGGTGAAGCTTATTGACTATGTAGCATGTCGGCAGTGGATAAGGCTCCGTATATGTATGCTAGCTTGTTTAACCTTTCACAAGAATGTGCAATTGTATAAGTCTAGTGTGGCTTTACTACTTGAAGGGCAAACCGTAGGCAGTCTTTCGAAAACCGTAGGCTACCTTAGTACACTCGGTAGCAGCTTTAGGTTTCCAGGGCAGCCGTCCATATGGTATACTGCATAATGTGCCCCCTCCGTCTCTCGGGCCCAGTTCCCCGCCGATTAGGCTAAGAAACCCAAGTGCTTCAGTTAGCTAAGCCTTGAAAATGACCATTATGGCTACTTCCAGGAATCCCAGCGCAGGCCATATTGTATCTAGTTATACTAGGGCAGCCAGGCTCATCCACGTCCTGATATTTGATGAGTGAATATTATATTATAGGGGACGTTTTCAGCTTTCAAAAGAGACCTTTTGGGAGCAAATCCGAGTCGATTTGGTCTTTCAAAAGTGTGATTTTCTAAGAAGTCCGAAATTTTAGTTCAAATAGGAAACCTTTTATTTTCTGTTTTATGATTTTATTATGTTTCCTAGTATTATTCTAAGACATTTTCTAGGTAGAGTTTTATTTTGTAGTAGTATAAATAAGGCTTTTTAGCCATTAGAGAGAAAATGAGGAGAACACACACACTACTTTTGACGATTCAAGTTTATTTTCAAGGTGTTTTCTATCCATGTTTTTAATAATATTTTATTTTATGGTTGTTAGTAACTAGTTTCGTTTACTAGGGTGAGGCCACGAGCCTTAACAAGAATATGTAGTTTTTTTTCAATTTACTTATGATATTATGCATGCAAGTTTTGAATTATTAATAACTCTGCTTTAAACTATCTAATTGTCTTGATAATTGGCCACCATTAGGATATTTAGAAAAGTAATTTGATGCAATTTTGGCGGAGGGCTGTGCCTGAAATTGGCGCTGGCTTCTTGTGGTTAATATGTGTAACTTCTTAGGATGGACGACACGTCATAAGGGTTATATGGTTTTTCAAAAGGATTTTCTTTTGTTTTCTATACTTTGTCAATTTATTTAATTGTTTATAATTAAATTCGTTTTTAATATTTTACGTCATAAAATCAACATCTTCTAAACTTTGTTTTCAAATAATTAATTAAGATTTGGTATTTACATAAATTATTCATTCAATCCCTGTGAAGAACGACCTTACTTGAGTTGTTATACTACGATAACCTTGTTCTCTTGCAAGTATTTTTCAGTGTTTTTATCCCTACTTTTGCAGGTGGTAAAAACCCAATCAAGAAATTTGGTCAGTCAAAAGTGTGATTTTCTGAAAAGTCCAAAAACGTCCCCCACAAATCCTGAGAAGGAATCTTTCTCAAAATATGTCATCTTAACCTCCAAAATACCCAAAACGTCCAAAAACGTCAATCTAGGAAAGATGCGTGCTGGGCCTTAATTTCATTGCCATGGTCAAACGACTTGGTAAAAAAAATCTGGAATTTTGATACAATCATCTTGAAAGACTCACGAACATCGTCCAATTAGAATCATTCAAAAATTCATCTGTTTGATCACTTTTTGCTCTAGAGGAAGTCGATTGTCCTACATTGAAATTACATAACAAAGTATCAAAATTGTACCAAAATAACCAATAAATTATAACTAAGATTAGGGTAAAACATATAATATAATATTGACTCATCAATATTCAGAGTGTAGAGTTTATCCTCTCGGTTTGGAGAGTTGGTTGGTCCCTCGGGGGGTGCAATTCTTGCAGTGAGTCTATACGAAGGGCGCGATCTTCTATTGAAGTGCAGGAGAGATAAATTTGTAGACATGTAGTCAAGCCAAGTTGTAAATTACTTCTGAATTCCTCATTGAAAATCGAGTGAAATGAGCAAATAACTTAGCTGTAAAAGACTACATAACAACTGGATTGTCCTCGGCTTGCTAGGTGATGCATGTTGAGCTGCTTGAGTCTTTGGGCCTTGAACTAGTGAGATGTCACACATGGTACTTCCTCAGGTTGTAGGCATTCCATTGCTTCTCGATCTCTTTGTCGTTCATAGTCGCGAGGGTGTAATTACCCTTGCCGCCTACTCTTCTGATCTTGTACGGACATTCTCAAATGGGATCCATCTTTTTTTGCCTTCTTTGTGACAGTGATGAAGGCCTTTCTTAGGACTAGATCTCCAGGTTGGAACTGCCGAATCTTGGCCCTTTTATTGTAGCTTGAGAGGAGCTGCTGCTGGTAGGATGTTATGCGGGTGATGGTCTGCTCGCGCTTCTCCCCTGCCAGATCTAAGCTTGTGGTCATCTCCTTACTGTTCTTGGCACGATGATGTTTGGAAGAATGATTGCTTCCGAACCAAATGCCAAAGAGAAAGGAGTCTCACTGGTCGCTCATCTTTTGGTGGTGCGATATGCCCATAGATATCCGGGGAGTTCGTCTGGCCATTTTCCTTTCTTATCAGTGAGGGATTTCTTGAGGCAGTCCAGGATCGCCTTGTTGGATGCTTTGGCCTGTTAATTGCCTTGAGGATATCTTGGCGTGAACATGTGCTGCTTGATGCCATACTTTTGGAAAAGCTTTGCCAAATCTTTGCCCATAAATTATTGGCCGTTATCGGTGACGATGAACGGAGGGATGCCAAATCAGTAAATGATGTTCCTCCATATGAAGCGCTTTATGTTCTTCTGGGTCGTGGTCGTCATAGGTTCTCCTTCTACCCATTTGGTGAAGTAGTCAGTTGCCACGATCATCATGTTTCTACCCCCAGTAGCAGGCGGCATAGGTCCTACCAGGTCGATTGCCCACTGCATGAATGGCCAAGGACTCATCCGCGGGTGTAGCTCGTTGGCAGGCAGTGCTGGTACCGGCTTGTAGTGTTGGCAACGGTCACACTTTTGTACTAACTCCTTAGCATCTTGGTGCATGGTAGGCCAATAGTAACCTGCATTAAGAGCCTTCTGTGCTAAGGATCGAACTCTAGAGTGATTTCCACAAACACTTTCGAGGATTGAGCTTAGAACCTTCAAGTCATCGAGAGACGCTAAGCAGTGGAGATGTGGTCAGGTGACCAGGTAGTCTATAATAAAACTTTTCCAGTTGGGAGTTATACTAACCTGTGACACTTCGGCTGCTGGCTTCATCTCTATGCTTGGCTTGTCTAGATATTCCATTGGAATAGAGCATTTGAGTTGGTGGTCAAGGGCAGAGCCTAGGCAGGCTAGCGCATCTACGTGGGCGTTGTCTGCCTGAGGAACTTGAGTGAGAGTGTAAGTCTGAAATGCCTCAAGCTACTGCGTACCTTCTCCAGGTATTGCGTCATCCTTGGATGTTTTGCCATGTATTCCTTAGTAATTTGGCTGGTGATTAGCTGGAAATTGGAAAGAATTGCAAGCTTCTTCACAGCCAAGTCTTTTTCCATTCAGAGGCCCACCAGTAGGCCTCATACTCTGCTTCATTCTTGGATGCTTTGAAGCCTAGAGTGATTGCATGCTCGAGCATTAAGCCGTCTGGGGTGACAAGTACCACGCCTGCTCCCAAGCCTTTGTAGTTGGAAGCACCGTTGACATACAAATGCCAGAAATCTCTGATAGGGGGAGCATGTGCGGCTAAGGTGTGCTCGGCTACTTCTGGGGCGTTGTTGGGCTACTCTGTTGCATCGCCTAAGCTAGGCGTGAATTCTGCTATGAAGTTCGCTACGGCTTGGGCCTTTATCGCTATATGGGGTCGAAAAACTAAATCGTATTGACCAAGTCCAAACGCCTAATTCATTACTCGTTGAGCAGCATCCGGACCATGTAAGATTGATCGTAGATGATACTGAGTCATGACGATGACTATATGAGCTTGAAAATATGGTCTGAGCTTCCAAGCAGCAACAACTACCTCCAAAATTAATTTTTCAATCTTCGAATATCTTGTTTCTGCATCGAGAAAAGATTCAGAAGTGTAGAATACCGGCAGTTGGGCCCCCAGGTAGATGTATAAATCTTCCGCTGCTTCTGGCTTGGATAGTAAGGGAGGTGATGTAAGATACTTCTTCAGGTCTTGGAAGGCTCTTTTGCACTTTTCATCCCATTTGCCTCGTTCTGCCCTCTTGATAGCTTTGAAAAAAAGGCTTGCATCGATCGGTGGACCTCGAGAGGAAGCGATTGAGGGCAACTGCTCGTCCGGTCAAGCTTTGGATCTCCTTCAAGGTAGTTGGAGACTTCATCTCTAGGATCGCTTGGGATGCCCTTCAATTCCTCGTTAGGTTACTAAGTACTCAAGGAATCGACCTGAAGATACTCCAAATGTGCATTTGGTGGGGTTGAGCTTCATCTTGTACTTTTTAAGGATGTTGAAAGTTTCTGCCAAGTTGCGAATGTGGTCTGACCGCTGCTTGCCCTTTACCATGATGTTGTCGATATAGACTTCCATGGTTACCCCAATTTAATTCTTGAACACATGTTTACTAACCTTTGGTAAGTGGCTCCTGTGTTCTTGAGGCCGATAGGCATGACCTTGTAGTAGTAAGTGCCTCGCTCGATCACGAACATGATTTTCTCCTTGTTAGGCTCGTACATGGCTATTTGGTTGTAACCGAAGTATTCATCCAAGAAGCTGAGCAACTGGTTCCCAGAAGTTGAATATACCAATAGATCAATTTGAGGGACAGGATAATGATCTTTTGGGCATGCCTTGTTGAGGTCAGTTTAATTTATGCAACCCTACATTTACCCTTCTCATTCTTCACGACTAGCATGATGTTGGCAAGCTATGCTGAGTGTGCTACCTCTTTTATAAATACGGCCTCCAGTAGTTTGTCAATTGCTGCCTCGATGATTGCTACTGCTTTGGGTGCAAAATGTCTTCTCTTTTGGATCACCAGTTTGGTACTAGGGTCGACGTGCAGCTTGTGGCAGGCTACCTCGGGGTCGATGTCGGGTATGTCGGACGGTGATCATAATAAACATCTCGGTTTTCCCTATGGAAAGCCGTGAGTTCTTCCTTCTCGGCTGGGCTTAGACATGAGCCGATTCTAGCAGTCTTTTTCGGCTGCTGGGGATTAAGAATGATCTCCTCAACGTCATCTTCGTGTTTCCATCCTATCTTGTCTGCTTGGGCGCCATCTTCTCGATTAACTTGCTGTAATTGTTATTTGGTAACCTCTTCATCCTTTTGGACTTCGGTAGCCTCCACGGGGGTAAAGATTTTCTTCTTTGACTCTTTCAACACTTGCACAGTGCATCGTCGGGATGCGCCCTGGTTAGACTTGATCTCTCCGACTCCTCCTCCAGGGATCTAGCTTGATCAACCAAGGTCTCTCAAGAATCCCATTGTAGGAAGATGGGTCACTTACGAAGGTGAATGTTTTCTTTCAGACAACTTATGTTGTTTTCATGTCAAGTATGATGTGGCCGATGGCAGTTGAGGTGTGTCCATTGAATCCGATGAGTACCTCTGCTCGGCGTATGATTGTACTTTCCAGGCCCATCTTCTGAATGACTGATAACTGAAGTAGGTTGACTGCACTTCTATTGTCAACCATCCTTTTATCAAATATAGCATGGGCTAGTTGGACAGATACTATTAGTACGTCGTCATGTGGGAAATTGATGCCTTCTGCATCCCTCTTGGTGAAGCCAATAATGGGTCTAGGTTAGGTGTCGACTGTTTGGACTTGTAAGACTAGTAGAGCCTGATGGATCTTCCTGTTCTTAGAGTTGCTGGTAGCCCCCATATGCTCGGACTCGACGAAGATACCATTTATTCGAATTGTCTTAGTTAGTGGCTCTTCGTTGTCGTCTGCGTTCTTTCTTGGATGCGCAGCTGGCTTGTCCAAGTATCTATCGACCTTGCCTTCTTTCACGAGCTTCTCTAGGTAATTCTTCCAAGTGTAGCAGTCATCAGCTATGTGACTAAGACCACGGTGGAATGCGCAATACTTGGTTGGAGCAGCTTGAACCATGGCTCGTTCTTGATGTCGCAAAGGATTTGATGGATCTGAATTGAGAACTTAGAATAGTTCTTGGTTATTGGGCCTTCTTTGGCCGTGGGTCGGTCTTTACATTTGGCCTTCTGCCTGCCCTTGCTGGACTGTTTCCCGTCCTCTTTCCTTTGAGCCACTGTCGACTCTTTTTTAGGCTGCTCAAGCGTCTTTTCTACTAATCGAGCCTCATCCTAAAGTGCATGCTTCTCTGCCAGGGCAAAGGAATCTGCTAGAGTTAAGTCTTCTTTCATGATCATTTCTCCGAACAGTGGGTGGTCTGCTGGGAATCCTTTTTGGAAGGCTGCACTTGCTATTGAGTCTTCGCATCTGACAATCGTTTCCTTTTCTTCTTTGAACCTCTTCACATAGTTGCGGAGCGACTACTTTGGGTTTTTCTTCACGTTGAACAATTGGTCGAACTTTTTCTTGATCAAGCGGTTGGAAGAGTATTCTTTGGTGAAAACCAAGATAAGATCATCAAAATTTCGGATGGATTATGATGGCAAGGTGTGAAACCAATCTTGCGCCTTACCTTGTAGAGCGGTGGCACATATTTTGCACATAAGGGCATCGTTGTTCCGGTAAAGGACCATCGCACTTCAGTAGTGCTTCAAGTGCCTCTCCGAATCTTCATCTCTTTTGAAATATATGAAGTGTGGCATGCTAAACTTACGTGGAGGCTTTGCCTGCTTGATCTCGTCCGTGAAGGGTGACCTGGTCACGTTGGTCATATCCTACCGTAGTGCTTTATCAGCCACTTCATTACGTAGGAAATCACGCAATCGCTCGTTGAGGAGTCTCTCTACCTCTTCTTGGATTTGCCTTTGTTGGGGTAGCGGAGCTCTCGGCTGCCCCTGATCTTGACCTGCTGGTCTAGGCTACTATTCTATGTTCTCGGTTTGTCCATGTTGCTGTGGCTATGCATGTGTTCCATTCCTAGTAGGCAAGGGAATTCTTTGCAGACTGCCGGTTGAACTTGAGCCGGATTGAGTGACTGCTTCTTTCCGTCCGTCGTGTTGCCTACTCCTATAAGATGTGGAAGTTGTTTCTTACAGGCCTAGCCGCAAATGAACGTTTTGCCTGGAAGGCTGCTCATGTTGATCATCGGTGTGTGGTCCCAACCGTGAGTGTATACTTGCTTGTGGGCCTAGTCAAGAGTGCATGCTCATCCAAGCACTAAGACGAGAGTATACGCTATCTCGAGGGCCCAATCGGGAGTGCACGTTGCCGAATGCTTGGTTCCTGGATGGTTGAGCGGCTGCTTGCCGGGACGCTGCTGGATAGGTTCCTCGTCTGACCTTGTCCTACTTTGAGACACCTCGTCTGGGTCACGTTGGATCTTGATACGTTGCAAGAGCTGATTTCCCAAGATCGTCTGTTGTGCAAGGGCGCTGGTCAACTCTATGACTTGTCGGGACAAGTGTTGTTCGCCATTCGGATTGGAAGAGCTTGGAAGGAATGTGCTTTCTTGAGCAGTGGAAGGGTGATAGACTCCGGGAAGGGATTTTAGTTGGGAAATGTCAAATCCGCGGAGAAAAGTGGTGAAAATGCTCCCAGCTCGATGGTAGGTCCGAATAGTTAAGATGATCTCGGGCCGGCTTGGGCTGCTTGGGAAACCAGGGGAACAGGCTGGGCCACGAGAACAGGCTGCTTAGCGTGTGATGTACGTGGGTGCGAGGCTTCGGCTTGGCGACGTGTTGGGCTCGCGTTGAGCGTGGAATGACATGGCTTGGGTCGTGGCCTTGGTATCGTGAGCTGTGGTAGTGACACCATGGACCTTGCCACGGGTAGCCACTTGGGAGGGGGGGCGCTTAATGTGAGGTCTTTTATAGGGTGTGACCGGCCTCCTTAGGTGAGAGAAGACTGGCCACTTGGCTCTCTTTGTGGGCTAAGTTCTTGATTTGTGTTTAATTGGGTATAATTGAATAATTAACTAATTAATTAGCCAATTAATAGAGTAATTGCCTAATTGATTAGCTAATTAATATAATAAAAAGGGAAAGATTTGGGAGTTACCTTGTGGAGAGGATTTGATGAGGATGATTGAAATAGTTTTTGAATTGTTACCTATTTTGAGCACTTTTGACTTGGTTGAGGGATAATTGCCCACTGCTCTCACGTAGGAATTCCGATGTGCCTCAAGCGTATTCTTGTCCTTTTTATCCAAAGATCCACATGTCACATTGTGATTGTTTTTGGCTCCACAATAAGGTTAGAGGATAAAGATATCACAATAGCACACCAAGCTCTGTTATTTGAGACTTTTCACTTCAGTTTGTCGTCCCTACACAGCAGAAGGAAGTTCTTCAAATGGGTATCAATTGAAGAACAAATTCAACAGCCGGTTGAATAACAATCATGCCTATAAAATAACAGATTCAGCGTTGTCGTACTTGACAAACGTTGACCCATCGAAACCTCTGTCCACCAACTGCCCATGAAAAAGTATGCATCAGAAAATAGATGCTGATCAAAAGTCTGAGCAACAAATAAGAGAATTTTCTGAGCAGATCAACAGCCTAATTGAAGAAGAAAAAAACCATGATCAATACCTCAGATGCTCCTCTCTTGTGATCCAAATTTGAAGAAGGTCGATGGGGATGGGCAGTTATAAGTGTTATTGACATCCATTCTTAGAAAGAAGAATCACAGTTTCTTCCAATCATGCAACTGAAGAAAACAAACACCAAAAAGTAGTATTCCAAAAGAATTAACTTAAAGTCTCTAAACAAAAAATAATAATAATTGACTTAAAAGAGCAACAAATGGAATTAGTAAATAGCAAAGACATCACATCCATTCAATTTTAAAATTAGCTGATATTTCTCCAATGTTGCACACAAAGCAAACCGAAAAGGTCATGGAATGATTAAAATGGCTAGCAAGGTTTAAAAATGGAAATATTGTTCGGTTATACATTTTTCCTCAACATAACGATTGGATAAACAAACAAAACTAACCCTTTGTTCTATGTATGCTCAAAAAATGAAGTCTTATTATTCTCTTTGAAATCCACATTGACAGTTATATGCACGCCTTCTGTAATTGAACCCCTTTTGTGGAAAGAAAAATAGTGAACAAAATGATGGAGAAAACTTTTTAGAACCTCCCGAATAGTATCACCACAAAATTTGCCGAGTTTAAAGTCTAATCCTTCTTCGTAAATCTGCAAAGAAACAAAGAGAATGAAATGAGTGAATCGTTAAACTTTTTAGAAATTAAAGTCAATTTGCAAATACAATATACTGTTACACAATTACTCTCTTATCAGGATTTAGGAATAAAAGTTTACTATTAAACCATTTTCCACTAACACTTCAATTAAATAATACAAAAGCAATTTCAAACTCCCACTGATTAAAGGAGTAAAAAAAATCTCATACACACATACCTCTTAAACACTCCTACTGATCAAGCATTAGTCAAATATTTATAATTACAAATTTTGAGAATTCAGCATCAACTACTAATTTTTGTGACTTCATCTCTATGTCAGATATTGCATGCAAGTGAGTGACTGAAAAGCTATACAAAATCATATGGTCAATTTTATTCATCTAAAATTTGACAGAAACAGAAAACTTTAACGAAACGTTATTTGATTGCAAGAAAAGCATATAATTCCAAAATCATTTTTAGACAAAATCCGATTATATTAGGTTTTCACAGCTAAAACATAAAATACAAGAGCAAATGTATATAGATTCAACACTTTTGAGCATATGAAGTATATATAATTTTGTCAATTTCATGTTTAACCATCCATTAATTTATAGTTAGACTGAATAAGAAAACACTTTTGAGTAGATTAATTATCCATAAATAACATATACATCAGAAGTCCAATTTCTTGAACAGCAAACAAGAATTAATAAGCAAAACACTTTTGAGCAGAATATACTCATTAACCTTTCTTGAGTTCCTGCAAGTTTAGTTGCATATATAACTAATAAAATATAAACAAGTATAATAATGTAACGTTTTATCTACCAAAACCATGACCATTAAAAGCATGCAAAATTGATAAGTGTGAAGCCCATAATACATTATTTCTCCCCCTTGGGCAAACATTCAAAATTGCAAGATTAAACACTAGAGAAATTGGTTTTCATATAACAAAATATAGGCTTGTTTTAATGTCTAATTAACAACCAAAAGTGCAAGTAAGTTGAATCAATAAAGATTAAATACATAATTTTTTCCTAAAAGTAGGTTAGAATTAAAAAGTTCCAAAATAAAATCTTATGCAATGACTACAAATTTTAATTTATTTTAGTGTACGAGAAAAGACTCACATATGTGTTAAAAATTAGGTTATACATTAAAATGAAACCCAATAAGAGAATCCATACTCAAAATTTATGTATTAATTCTAAAACAAAGTCAATTAAAATAGACATTTAGATATCTCAATAACATCAAATTTTCAACAATAATTTTAAAGAAATTTTAATCCAATTTAAAACTCAAAAAAAAGTAATGCAAAAGATTGGCAAATTTACCTACTCATTCTCGATTCTGAAAGATTCATCATGGAAGTAGTCAAGTTGTGGAGGATCAAACCAACTACAAATTGCATGATTGTTACACCTTTGGGTAGAAACAAATCATTCACAGAAAATACATGCATAGCTAGCCATAACATAAAATACACAAAATACATATAGTTTCAACAGCTTTGGCCAGATGAAAATATGTTAGAAGTACGTTATGATTTGCTATAATATTAATTTAGAGTTGGTAAATGATTTCCTGACATTCCCTTTGGCACAAAAGTATTCACCATATAAAATAGAATTCGGATTTTTCAAAATAATCATTTAGGTCAGTATTAAATAACCGTTTTGTTGGATATCCAATGATTCTCAAAAGATTAAATTAAATACAAAAGTATGTTGCAATTCTCAAAAGATTAGATTAGATAAAAAAGTATGTTGCTATAGACATTGAACAATAAAGTTCTCAAAATAGAAAACATGGTTATTCAGTTATTCGATAGGGGCCAAAATGATCAATTAGTAAATTGATGCCACTTTCCAATTTTGTCTCAAAAGACAATTATTATCATAATTAGAATTGATGACCAAACAAAACATTGGTCTGAGCAAAATAAACCAATACATCTTTAAATCAAAATTTAATCAGTGTTGCCTAATAAAAGTCATCAGTATTGAGAATTTGCATAAAATAAGGACATATTGGAACAATAAACTTGCCTAATAATCGATACCAACATATGTGCACAAATCAGTGAAAACAATATTTCAAAACACAACCAGTTGTTTGAAGTCCCAAAATTCAGCAATACTAACTCATTTTGAAAATTCACTAAAATCTCAGTTCTTGTTAGGTTGTCATGAAAATTTTTAAGTATGAACTAGACATATATGGATGCCATTTCACACAATTTCATGATTTTTAAATTATAAGCGAGTTAAAAACGTATTTGAAAAGAGATGTGCTGCAGAAATTGCAAAAATTGTACAGTGTAGACCTGAGATTAAAAATTCACTAAATATTCACTTTTTGCTCAATGTGCATTAAAATGACATAAAACTAGACATACAAAACAGCTATTTCCCAAAAGTTCATATTTTTTCAGATTTACAAATGCACCAAAAGTAAATTTTAAATAGGATGTGCTGCAGAAACTGCAGAAATTCTGCAGTGCATACTTGAGATTAAAGAATTCACTAAACATTTATTTTTCCTCCAACGTGCTTGAAAATTTCTAGAAATGAATTACGCATAAATTTACTGTCACCCAAAATTCCATAATTTTTGTGATTTTACAAGTGGGCTAAAACTAAAATCAAAATGAAATGTTCTGGAGAAATCACATAAATTCTGCAGTATAGCCCAGAGATTAACAAATTCACCAATAATTCATTTTTAAACCAATGCTCGTGAAAATTTTCATATTTGAAATAAACATCTCAATGTATATCATACTAAAATTTCATGAACTTTTGAGTTACATAGATATATCAAAATAATATCACAAACAGACTATTCTGCAGAAGTCTGTAGAATTCCCGCAGCATAGTGTCACACTTAAAAGTTTACCATAAATCCATTTCTTGTCCAAAAAATGTAGAAAAATACCAACATCTATAATTCATCAAAAAATAGAAAGTGTATCAGGCGCAGGTTAGTGACGACATGAATGGTTTTCCTTGTCAAAATTACATCAGTTACGTAAAATACTTAAGTAGTATTTATTATGTTCCATGTCATAATTGAAACGGACAATCGATTTCAAAATAATCAAGAACCAGTACTTACTTGTTGATTTGCATATGCTCAACAAAAACATCATTATTAAAACAGTAAGATTGCAGTGATCAAAACCCACATAAACAGGGAGAAGATTTTTATTAGTAAAACCTCTAAAACTAGACATGTGCCTTAGCCCATTCATTAAAGCATTAACGGAAGACAAAATTAGAATAGCATAAGCAACCAATACTAAATAAATGAATTCACAACATCGATATAAAGAAGAAACACCACAATCAATTGTTACCTTGTTCTTGTTTCAAAAGATGAAAATAGTAATTAGAATCCTGAATCTTATACAAGAATTAACAATATAATCCAACAAAATGACACAAGCCAAATGACCAAATCCATAAGATTAATTTGATCCATCAAATCAGAATAATATCAAAAGATTATAATAGGGAACAACTAAAAAGAAATTCAAAAGAACTTAGTATTCAAGTAGAAATCCAAAAGATACAAAAAAAACCTACCAAAATTCAAAATTTCTGAAGGATGAGTTTTTCCATAGTAATAAGCGGATTCTTGGTTTAAACAATTGTTTTTTTTTTTTTTTTTTGAGAAAATAAATTGAAAAGAAAACCACAAGCACAAGGTCTTTATAAAACGCTCATCGCCCAGATTCAACAACCCCTTTTCCTAGCTTTTTTATGTTGGCAGTTTTTTTTATGTTGGCATTAGATAGATAATCAATTGGAACCAAAAGCTTTTGTAATAGGGAGCAGGTGTCAATTGATAAGGGTGAAATATAAGGGTGAGTGGGCCAAAAAATAAAGTTTTATAAAACCCTTTTTGAAAACATTATAACATCTCGCCGTAAAACAAGTATAGTTTTCAAA
>JADOBS010302540.1:0-14455 GCA_015708375.1 Cydonia oblonga | reverse complement strand
GGATGCTAACACAAATTAAACTTATAAAATTGAAAACTAAGTTAAACTAACAACAAAACAATGACTAGGGGGGGGGATTTTAGACAAATTTAATTAAAACAAAGAAAATGGCAGCAAGTAAATTAAGTTGTGGATGAAATATGGATGAAAGGATAGCTAAAGGATTATTCTCCACACATGAAACATATGCATACAAATCGATTTCCAGTTATTCTTCCTATAAACAATGAATGACAATGCCCCAAATTAACTGTGTACATCACTAATTCACTCTCAGATTTTCGTAAGTTCATTGAATTGGACTCAGCAACACAACGATATTATTCTTCTCAAGTTCCCTAACTACGAAAAGTATGATAGAGATAGATTTCAAAGATCATTAAGTTCAGTGAAAGTCATATGCATTGACAAAACATTTGTAACTACGAAAAACATGATACTCCTACCAAGAATTTACTTAATTTAATCATGACTAGTGACTTTTACTACTTACAAATATAAGTTCATAACGATTGGGTGGAATTCCCTTATATTCTAGCATTAAATCCCTGCATGCAAACTAAGTGTGCATCCTTAATAAATATACAAGAATAAGTTCTTTATAAAGCAGATAAGTAAATCGCATTCATATTTTGTATAAAACATATGATCATGGCTTCAAATTCACCTCTAGCTAAAAAGAAACTTAGTTACACATGTTCATCATAACTGAAAAGCAATCTAAAATAAACATTGAAACTTAAGACAAATAGAGAAAAAAACTCTAAAAATTCCAGCAACTTCAATGGATGAATGTAGGCGCAATACCCCCTAAATCGTTGTAGGAATTTCATATATATAAGGGGAAACGGCTGAATCCAATAAGAAAAGGGATTAGGTGTTTTGAGTTATTTTAGGACTTTAAGAAGCAGGTGGAAAGTGTTAGAATGTGATTGGGTGTCACACCTCGACCCGAAATGTCCACTAGGACTCCGAATTGAACTGTGCTGGCCAACACTTGGAAGGTGACGAAGCCATAAAGTGTGATAATACGTGAAATGTGAATAAATTTAAACCTAAAAGTGCCTATATACACGAGTGCGCAGTGAGCAGGTATGGACTCATTTCACACGTGATACAGAGTATAAGTAAAGTACAATGAGTTAAGATAATAATTATACCATCACAAGAAGCCACCTGAACTGAGAAGTGCCACGAGTCCTCGTCGATACGAAACTTTGCTACTATAACCTAGAGGGGTGTAAAATAGAAGTGTGAGTGAGCAACAAAAATATTTCCAAAATCGTTTCAATTATCAAAGGTAGTAACCCCTCGTCGTAAAACCTGTATAATTTCTCAGAAAATATAATATACATACACATATCTCAACCGTGCTCAGAAACAATGATATTCAAAAGTGCCATGCCAAATATCTCATCAGCAATATAATTACATCAGCAATATAATTAATCATGTGCTTAATAACCCATACTAATACGTAAATCGGAGTCACCTATGGTGACCTGTACGACTGCATCCATATCTCATCAATCAATGCTAGCACATAAGTCGGAGTCAGCTATAGTGATTTGTACGACTTATCATATCTCATCAATCAATGCTAGCTCATAAGTCAGGAGTCACCTGTAGTGACCTGTACAACTTATCCATATCTCATCAATCAATGCTAGCATATAAGTCGGGTCATCTCAGAATCCTTATCAACAGATCATGTAATTTACGTAAAACACATCCTTAACGACGTTTTAGAATGATTTGATCCCTATTGATCAAAGAGTCAACTGTCGGTCAAGGATTGACGGTAGGGTTCATAACCCTACGTAACTCGATCCAGAAGATCCGCTCTTCGGATTCCTGATCAAAAACTTCCAAAGATCCACATTATCCTTCTAAAACATTATCCTAAAATTTCATTATGATCTAACGGTCGGATCTCCACCAATTGCCAAAACCAGGTGGCGGTTAACATTTTATTTTATGAACTTACAAATCCAATTTGGGAAGATCTGTACGTTGGATTCCCTATCTGTAAATCCCTATGATCTTTAAATAATATGTACTATAATATATTAAAGGATCCAATGGTCGGATCGTCGATTCACATTTTCACCAAGTAACGTATCGTAATGAATTTAGGTTCTAACAATCAACCTACACCATACAATTACCAAAACTGAAATCAAGGTATCTAATTTAACCTAAAAATAACATCGACGGTACCCTAGCCACGCGCCGCCGCACGTGTTGCGGTCGATCGCCCTGATTTGCGAAAAATCCAACTATTTCCAAAAATTACCAAATTTCACAAAATTGTAGGTCTCAATGAGTAGAGTAAACTTTATACCCGTGGTCAAGTCTAATTTGGCTTGGAAAGGCTCCAATTTCACAAAAACCCACTGGAACCCTAGTTTTTGGGTTTTTCGATTCTACTCCATGGATGCTCCGACACCCCTGCCATCACTTGGGCTTTGTTCCTGAGGTTGAGGGGAGCCTATTGGTAGTGACAATTGGAAGAAATTGTTTCAGAAATGGGAGAATCGACACAAGACCCGCAGGTGTCACCATCGCCAAATGTCACGGATTTGACCCAATTTCCATCGAATCTTGAGAAAAAAATGAAGGAGAAGAGGTATGGTGATGCTTACAGGTGGAGATGGGATGAAAATGGCCTGAAAATGGCCTAATGTGGCCGGAATTAGAACCGGGTTGAAGCTTTTGGCGAAGGTTGAGGGGATCCAGCCGATCCCCTTCCTTTTTTCCTCCCTCATTTTCCTCCTTTCTCTCTTGTCTGATTGGTCCTTTCTCTCTCTATCCTCTCCTCATTCCTCCATTTGCTGTCACCTCTCTTTCATTTTTCCGATTGGGCAGCTTTGCCCAATCCTTTTCTCTTCTGTTTTCTTCCTTTCCTCTCAGCCACTCCCGTGGTTTTTTTTTTGTTCCTTTTCTTTTTCCTCCTTTTTCACAACAAACTTTTAAAATAATAATATAATAATAAAAAATATTATAAAATCATTAAAACTTGGGTCGACTTGTGTCATTGGGATTCCTCCTTCCAGTTGGAGATAAGATAAGATATGATAAGATAACGTTCCTCTCCAAATAGGATTCCTCTTTCTTGTGTAATTCCTTGTCTTCCAAGCCTCAACTTTAATTTCTCCCAATTTTAGCATATGTCTAACACCATTTAAACACCAAAAACGTCCAGCCCATATGTTATCAACCAAGATGCATTGGTGGTCAACTACGTAAAACTTTGAAATTTCACTAAACGGATGTCAAAAACGGACTCGGGACGTCGAAATTAGCCTATGAGGGTTTTCGAGAAAATTTTGAAAAAGTCAACGAAAGTCAACTAACGGTCAACAGTTAACTTTAACAGAATATTTCCTCATCATACAAAATATTCCCTTCAATCTCTGAGTGGATCTACGTCAGATCCGGTCCACGGATCCGGGTTTCGAATTTTTTTTTCCTTCTTATTCTTCTTTGGCCGGTTGCCGCTGCAACTGCTGGAATCTGGGAATGAGTTGGGTGGAATAAATCCTGACTCCAACTAACTAAAAACTTCATTAAACCTAGCCGTGTAATATACCAAATTGAAGATCACGGAACAAGGATTCGAATTATACCATTGCGATGCTCGACCGTGGCTGGATTTCGCCAAATTCTCTAGCTGGAAAACTGGCTTAATTAGCAGGGGTGTTTTCTGCATCCAAATCATCATCGACACACTGATCTAACCTAAGAATCATGCTTAGGATAAAGAGATGGGAAAAATCAAGGGTGTTCCATGATTCAATTTATCGGAAGTTGGCATTTGCAGTTGGATTTTTAAGCATTTAGGTTCACGACCAAGAGATGAGGTAAAGCTTTGAGTTCGTGGCGATGATGCTTGTCAGAGAGAATGATGGTGGTGGTCCGTCGAGTTTCATGGAGAGAGAGAGAGAGTTAGAGAGAGAGATAACCAAAAGAGATGAGAGAATGAGAGAGCTTGGGGGAAGAGAGGGCCGAAAGAGACAAGGTGAGGTGGTAGCAAGGGATAGGTCCTAGAAAGTGAGGATGAGAGAGAACACGGGGACAAAGCGGATAGAAGACTCACGTGGGTGGGTCCCACCATGCAGAAAAATCGTATAATGAAAAATATAAAATAATAAAGGGGTAGTTTATCTCGAATATTGAATTTATCAAAATGTCATTGAACTTCGTAAGTTCATAAAATCTCCGTCGTAGCTCCAAATTCAATTCCGTTTGTGCCCACGCGTTCGTACCGTTGAGTACTACACAAATATGCTAAAGGAATAAGTCATAAGTCTCTCTAAATGATGGTCAACGAAAGTCAAAATCCTTGCCATTAGTGGCATTTTCATCAATTCACTCATCTAAAATTAATAAAATCGTAAAGTTAGGGACGGGTTGCTACAACAAAGCATGGGTAGGAGTGGGTTCAGTTTTATTCGGTTCAAATTTTTTGCCAAAACCAAAAATTAAATCGAAATTACTATTCTTTTTTGTTTGGTTTTTGCAGTTTGTGCTTTGGTTTGGTTTTTTTTTTCTTTTTGTTTTTAACATATAAAATTGGAGGAGAAATGAAGAAAAAAAAATTATGAATAAAGCTATCAACATATTTGGGCATGAATTTAGGTTTACCAAACCCTGGATTGATATTAGGCTATTAGTTCATTTGGACTCGGGCTTGGAAAAGGAACGCCCAACAAAAAATAACTAAAAGAAAAAAAATATTTACATTCATTTGATTTGGTTAAATTTAGTTTTTGAACCAAAAAAGTTGAACATGCCTACACGTAAGAGTGTATACAAGATGAAAAATCATGCCCTAATAAATGTCCAAGCCAGAGTATGTATAGAGATCTTGAGAGTCCTTGTAGGGAAAGTAATCCTAATTAAATTGGGAAACTATCTAGAAGAGAATCAACGATAAGATATCCAATTCTTCTAGAATTATGATTACGTTGCCTATTCCCCAAGACATCTTAATTTGACTTCAATTAGGGTTTCGTTACTCGGAAAACAAGTAATATCTTCAACAGGCTTAAGCCTAGCCTGTCAGATTAAGGTTGTCGGACTACGCTCTATGAGCTACGGGAGTTCCGGTTGCTCTCGCCACCTGAGGTACCACGTGTCATGGTCCAAGAAAATTATGGTCCCACAATTGCACCTAACTATGCTCATGAAAGTGTGCTCCACTTTGAAGATCGATAGTTACCAATAAACAATGAGTGAGTTATCCCATAATAACTTCTCCAGAATGTGTAACAAAAAGACCTTTGAATTGCTTGCTTGATTTGGAGCTAACCAAGTCCGATTAGTCATGCTTGCTTGTCTCTCAAATATTTGATATTTTGGAGTTCCGAACCTAATATAAACCTCTTGCCAAAGGTCTTGGTGCATAGCTGAAAAGTAGGATGCAGGATGGACTGCGCCTATATATTCATAGAAAGACTTAGATGACTTAGGAAATATTTTGCTAAGTTTATTTTACTCAATTCATTAACCATTTTAGAGTAAAACACTTAGAATTTTTCACCATTTGCTTCCTTATCGCAGAATATAGTTTAATTCGTCAATCTTTCCGAAGTAAACTAACTTCGGAGAATGAGTACTGAAGTAAAACATGGATAAGGTTGTAGGCATGGGATAGAGCTTGAAACCCTAGGTAACGTTGATTCAGAAAAACATCACCTCCCAAACTTAGTATTTATAAAGATTTTCACTGCAATAATTAGAGTACCACCTTACTCTGATACCAGATATTAAGCCCATGAGATATCTTTTGCCCTCGACTTGCTTTAATGCGTTGATCAGATTAAGGATGAAAAGTGTTGAATCGTACCTAGAATGGCCTCTAGATCTTATTGAAAGTCCAACATGTTTAAGTTATCTTGTTTGTTGATAACACTTTCAGAAGATTAATCTAAGTGTTGTTATGAAGTTGAGCATGACTCGGATTCTGTTTGTTCTTTCATCTTGCCCTATTCTAAGTTTGAGGATTTTAATGGTTGCAAAGTGTCCGAAAGATAGGGTTTTTTTCTCATTCCGAATTGCTAGTCCGTCCCTCATGAATCTTAAACAAAAGTTTGTTAGGGCCTTGGTCGCTTGCATGCAGGTCGGAAAAGACCTTTAAAATCCTTTTATTCGACCTTATGCATTAAACATGTGGGTTTCCGATCAAACTACACTTAGCTACTTGGCTAAGGCACTTTCGTCGAGCACCACTGGAGTAAAATTCCTCTTGAGAATTTTCTAGTATGGATGCCTCATTTGGAGCTTTTTAGACACGTGGTGTCGCAAAATATACTAGACTTAGTACATCAGTCCGAAATGGAAGTAATCGTACTCAGGGTCGATGTTTAGAGTCACTTTCCAATGGTTTTCCAAATCACCCTTTCAATTATTCCATCGAATAGTGCAGATCTCAGGTTTGAATGTAATAAGCCATAACCCTCAGGTTGTATAAACTTCTTGAAGGCTGGATGATGCATTAGACTTCCAAGTCAAAAAGCTATGTCCCAATGTTTGTAGCCCATCTATCATAACTGCGCTTAATACCGCTTAAGCCTTCTGAGCTGCTAACTGAACACTACGAAGTGGGCTAAAAGAGACTTCTTTGACACTGCCACTTTGAATTTTTAGACTGGAAATTATGCGAGATTTTAAAGTTATGTGTTATTTTCAAATTAGGTGTTTCATGCACTGCAATGAATAGTGTAAGAAAGAACAAAGAAATACGCGTGAGGATTTGAAAACATCATTCCCATCTTTTGGTCTTCTGTCCTAGATATATATTTACTTTTGTATATAATTAAATAATCAAAAGTACTTGTCTCATAGAGAGCTACCATGGTTTGGACCAAGGTTGTTCACTCGTCGAATAGGCCTTGGAGTTGTTTTCCTTGTTTATCTCTGAAGATGCCTTTGAGAATCCCAAAATATATTTAGGAATAGATATTGCATCCTCTTAGGAGTGTGACTTCTTGCGGCGCACGCCAACCCTAAATTGTAGAAACTCCAAGAATATAGGAAACCTAGTTGATTTCATACCAAATCAGGTTTCCCTTTCTTGCGCAATAAGCATAGTCAATCTCAGTGAGGGTCCAGAAAAACATGATGCTAACATCACTACTTCATTTGTGCAACTTCGAGGTGGAAGTTGTTTGTCCATGATCGGACTACGGAGGTGCACTTACTTCGATCCACCTTACTATGAATAGTTTCAGAGTAAGCTGGAGTAATATCGCATTCAGACTTATTCATGTGTGGGAATCTAAACTCATAGACACCACGTGCTGTATGAGATTCAAAGTCATAAAATTTTGGCTTTTTTTTTCTTTTCCATATGGTATGTCCCCTTTTCTTCTCCATTACAAGCTAGCAGTGGAGGAGGACAATGGTGGAGTCGTCACACAATGCATTGCGGGGTGACTTTTGTTTTTAGCTCATTGGAGCAGACTTGCATTGGTTGGAACCCTTAGGTTAACTGTTAACTTGATCATGACTGGGTGTACCATGAACTCTTAGGTTGTTGCAACACTTTGTTTGTCTTTTGATATGAGTTCGGAGGAAGAACTTGAGGAGTTCAGCAGAAAATTTTAGCCTATGCTATTAATAGTAAAATGACGATAACATTTTCCATGTAGCTCAAAATTTCATTTAGTAAAATTTTAAAGAAAGATGACATCCATATCTTGATGATAGTGTAACTCAGTTCATTTTGAGTAAAAACAATTTAACCTATCAAATTAGCAGTGCTTTTACGATGTTCTGGTTGGGCTGGCTTGTTGTTCAACTGTTTTGCGTGCCAAAGTTTAGATTGTTCTGTCTTTTGGAAAATTCTGGAACAATAATTGCATTATAGCTCTACTTCTTATATTTCCAGGCATATATGGCATGTCATTGTGAAAAACTGTGAAGACGTCGAAATCTTCATTTACCCACTACTGTGTAGTTCTAACGGGAATACAACTTTTGTTGTCTTTGTTTGAAAAAGTGGAAGGGTTGGCTATGTAGAAACTTTTGGAAAATTTGACAAAATGATTGTTATCATCTCTAACTGGCCTTGTGTCAGCTTTCTGTTCAAAAATATTCAAGTGCGCAAAATGGGTTTCAGGCACATTATATTGCCCTAGATCTTTGTGAGCACTTGCCCCCGTCGTAGTGTTTGAAGGATTTAGGTAAAGCTGATTGCAAGCTTTAGACGAGAAGTCTACAAGTCGTACTTGCGATGAGGTGTTGGTCCGCACGGAGCCAAATCTACCTTCACTTCCTGGGTCAGAAGCTTTTTGTGAACCAAGTCTAGTTTTGTTGTTTTTGGAATAAACCAAGTCCAGTTGCATTATTTGGTGCCTTGTGTGCTAAGAGAATCTTTCCGAACTAAGCACTTAGTCAAAGCTCACGTTGCGAATAACACCTTGTTTTGATCAGATTGAGGAATTCTTTTGTATATACAAGCTTCGAGACTGCTAGGCGAAGTTTTCTTGTGCTTCAAATGAGATGCCCTCAGTTTCTTATGGTTTGTGTTGGACGCATAATTGTGGAGCTGTGTTGCAGAATCGTTACGATCCGCTGTTTAGTTAGAAGCTCCAATGGAACTCGAGGCAGAATTTTGGAATTGAACTTTATGCTTTTTATAGGGGTGACTTGCCCATAGTGATTTCTTTCTATGTTGGGACTTTACTGCGCTTGTCAAAGCAGTTGTGTTGCCACTAGAGTTAGTGGCTCCACCAGAATGGTGTTGGATTGAGTTAGTCCAACATTGTACAATATAAAAAAAAAGGGATATGCGATTAACACATATCCCTTTTGCAAACCAGTCCTTGATCATGGATAATAGTAGCAACAAATCCATTAAAAACAAAGTATTCTTTGTGTGAGTCATCGGAATTGGTGGTTGTTACAACCTGCGAGATATCTGTTCAATTGAGCATCAACCAAAACTCCGTCTTTAGGATTTTCTAGTTTTGATCGTCACTCGTGGCAGATGTCGCTAGCTGGGGGAATATAAGTTCACCTCTTAATGAAACCACCAATTATTGGAACCAAATTTGTGTACTTCGGCGGACAGAGGTGAAATACAGTCAGAAATGCCCATGATTTATAGCAATTAGAAAATTGTGTTGATTGGGGGTGTGGTTGAATATGAGAATGACAACCTTCATATCTCCTAGAAGGAGAATCAAACCACGAGTGTAGTTCTAAGAAAGAATGGTTTGATGTGTACAACATCATGAACCATCCTTCACAAATAACCTATGCATATAGAGACGGTGGCATGTATGCAAGATAAGCCCTTGTTAGGCACAGAGAGAATATATGTGTAGTAGTCTTGTAAGGAAGATGAAGAATGATCCCCCAATAAAATACTTGTGCTACAATATTTATACAGATCTTGAGAGTCCTTGTATGGAAAGATATTCTAATTGAGAAGATGAGTTATACATGGGCATGCCTATGCATATATAGACAACGGCGTGTATGCAAGATAAGCCTTTGTTAGGCAGAGAGAATATATGTGTAGTAGTCTTGTAAAGATGATGAAGAATCATCCCCCAAGAAATACTTGTGCTACAATATTTATATAGATCTTGAGATTCCTTGTAGGGAAAGATATCATAATTAAATCGGGAGACTATCTAGGAGAGAATCTAAGATAAGATATTTATTCTCCTAGGATTATGATTACGTTGCTTAATCTCCAAGATATCCAAATTTGACTTGAGTTAGAGTTTTCTTACATGAGAGACAAGTTAATATCTTCAATGGGCTTAAGCGTAGTCTGTCAGACTACACTTCATGGCAATAGGCATTCCAGTCGTTCTTGCCACCCAAGGTGTCATATGTCATGGTCCAAAAAAATCATGATACACGATAAATAAATTTTGTCTTTTTAATATTCTATGTCCGGAGTTCAAATTTTTCTCTTTTTCAGTCTGGCTAGGAGTGGTAATAAAAATTTTTGAAAAAAAGTGCAAACACTTACTTTTAAGTGTGTTGTGCTCATGTTGACTGCTCAACTCATTTTACATATTGTTTTCAAAACCTACTCAATTAATTTTAGGGCTATCCTTGTATTGATCATTGAATTAGTTAGTCATTCAAATTTGTTATCTGGCTTTTGGAAATGGAATACTCCGTCACTAATTTATAATTCTTATATTCGGGAAGGTTGCTTAATTTTTAAACTGCGTTGGAAACGTAGGAGCGTGAAGCCAAACGCATGAATAATCTGCTTTAGTGTCATAAAAGAATATGATGGCTTTCACACATCAAACATACGCTTTTTATTTTTTCTTTTTATGAAGGGAACATATACGGTATACTCTTTATACGTTACACTACTGAAATATGATCAAGGAGAAAAGAAAAACATATATTGCATACCAATAATGTAATCAACACATCGATAAAGAAGGCGGCTGTTGCTCTCTTCAATTATTGTATGATAGAAAGTGGTGGTGGCTAAAGAGTTGATGAAAAAAAGAAACCAGTAGTGACAGTTACTTGATAGGACTTCAAAAATCTAACAGCATATTTGATGGCACACGTCAAAGAAATCAAATGAAAACACCACAAAGAATCGCATCAACCAACAGTACGAGAATTTGGTGTTTGATAACAAGACTTAAGTCGGATACCACAACAAGAGACTTTTCCAAGTTGCAATTTGTTTTTATTTCTTGTGCCCTCTCCTTCACAACTTTCTTCAAAGCGATAAACCTCTCAGGGCCATTGATTTTGGATTGGGAAAGGGTTCCCTGTACCAGACTACTAGTCCAAGTGCACCCTATTACTGTAAAGATTTTTTATGGTTATAAAATTACAATGTTCGACAACAAACCAATTTTATTACTTAACATAAAGGGCAGTTTAAAACTATTATTTTTTTAATTTAATTACCCTTAACAAAAATTGTATTGGTACAAAGTATTACATTAACATTAATACTAGCATATGGACACACACAAAGTGTGTGAGAAATTTTTTTATTTTTGTTTTTCAAATAGAATGAGAGAGGAAGAGAGTGATAGAGAATGTGGGAGTGGGAAGAATTTTTTTTTTATTTTTTTTATTTTTATTTTATTTTTTTAAGGGATATGTTAGGATTACATGTAGGTGATGTTTTGAAAAAAAAAAACAAAATTTGGTTGTGTGAAATTACATTCTGCCCCATATTTCTTATTCGTATTGTATTTTAATTAGAGGGTTAAACTGATAATTTTATAGGATTTTGGTTAACAATAAATATTTTAGTAATTAGTAGAGATATGTCATTGAAATGTATTCGTCAATCATCCAAATGAGCAACAAAGTCGTTTACACTTTAACTGAAGAAGGAATCATTGATGCAATTAGGCAAGAAAGGAAAGGAGATAATAATAAGGATGTCAATACGGAAATATCAATTTTTTTGCTATAAGACTATAAACATGCTTGAGAAATTTGAAACACTATTAGAAAAACAAAGTGTCCATGTTGGCTAGTTATTATGTACCCGCAAGATCAAAGAGGTATCATTAACTCTATAATAACAAATCATTGTCTCAAATAACTTTAGAGGAATATAGATTATTTCATCTTAAATTATTATTGTGACAGTGTATATTTTTGAACTTATTAACAATTATTACTATGCAAGTTAATTTATTAAGCCAAGACTCAAAAAATTATAATTTATTGGAATGTTAAGTTTATCTCCAGGCCACAGAAATATATTTCTAAAAACGTTTGAGAGACAAAGTTGAAAGTTTTTTTTTTTTTTTTTTTGTTTGGGTAAAGCACATGAAATTCGGTTAGAAAAAGAGCTTTTCATACAGCCAAAAGTAACAGAATAATTAAAAGTGCATGGGGTTCTTGTTTCAAGAAGCGGTAGTTCAAAACTTTTAGTGGCCTTCCAAAAAGTACTTTGAAAAATATTTCGATATGCTTCGATTAAAAGCACTTTCACGTTCATGAGCAAAATTACTTTATAAAAAGCAGTATTCCAAATGGAAATCTTTAGAAAGTAAAACCAAGTCCAAAAATTTCGTCTATATTATCTCTCTTGTCATCTCTACGTGGAAATTAAAATTTGCTAGTCTACAACACGTTTGTTTTTTTCTTTTTGTTATTTCTCTTTATCACATGAAAAGGCTAAAATTAAAGTAAAAGTCCTTGATCAATACCGCAAGCTTAATTTTCATCCGTAAACTATACTAATAGTTTCTTCTGTGCATGAATTATGTCATTCTTTGCATTAGTATTCATTTTCATTAACTCCGTCAACTTTTTTGTCAAGTTGATAACAAAAAAAAAAAGAAAAAGACTTGTTTCCTCAAGGACTTAGGAGGAAATCCTCATTAAATACCTCATGATCTATTCACATAACTTTGTCTTATGATCAAAAGATTGACTAAACACAAGCAAGAATTTCTATGAATAGACCAAAAAATATTTTAAGAAGGAACTCCTTAACCTCAAGGAGCCAAGCTCTCTCATTTTCATATAAATATTTTTTTGTATAAAAAGACCACTATACCCTTCAATTTGACTGAAAAGAAGACATATTTCACAGAAAGTCCACTCATGCAACGCAAAGTTAAGTTGAAGGACATGAGAAACTAATATGAGTGTTTAGGGACAAAAACTAACATGTGTAAAGTTCAGGGATCTTTGCTATCAAGCACCCCATAAAAAAAAAATTCAATTTTACTTGGAAATCTGTCACTTGACAGCATTTCAAATCAATGTGTTACTGCTAAATAACATTTTTATATATTTTAACTTTTTTTCATCAATATAACATATGGATTGATTTTAGGATAACAGCCAATGCACGAAATTTCTCTCCCATTTCATAAGTTCCAGTCCTTTTCACTTCATAAGTTCGAGTTCTTTTCACAACATCATTTTCCATCGTCACCAATGTTGAATCTAGGAAATATTATTAGGGTTAGTAAGAATGACGCGTTTGGTGAGCAAATTCTTTTGGTATTTTATAGAGAACCTTGCTAGGTCTAAGACCATTTGCCAAGTCATATTACACATCTGTCAATTGATGCCAACTTTTGAAGCAAGCATGTAGACTGACGTCAATAGTTTTTTAGTGAGTTGACGACGGATGCCCATAGCAATGCATACAAGGGCATGAGGCTAGCAGTTACCCTGCCTAGTGCCCATAGAGGCATTTGTCGAGCAGTTGGAGGACAACTTTTAAGGGCATTTCAAATTTTTAAATGGCAACACCTAGCTTTTCCATGAAAAATTCCTAAGCTTGGGGATGTTGATTGAGCCCACATTACCCAAAGATGGATCTTCAGTGATCTTCACTACCCCATTTATCACCGAAGTTGAGATTTCATTTTCAAGGTCATTTTCAAGGATTCTATTATGCTGTTGGGTATGTATGTATGTAAGCAATGCTATCTCTTGTTTCACGCATCAAACCAAATCCAGCGCGCGAAAACTACACCACATTCAGTGAAAACGTTTTTTTAGAGGAAATAGAAATTTTCCCGGAAACTATTCAAAAATTCCCAGTGCAAGAGGACCTCGCATAGGCCATCTAAAACGTGTGCAAAATGTTTTGTATGCAGTCACGTCAGGTTAGCACATCTCTGACGTAGGGAGAATCGTACAAACCGTAAAGCCTAAATGCAACGGAGGCATGGCATCATTACACAAGAAACAATGGTTCAGAAAAATCAAGAAAATAAATATCTACTTTGATCTGTTTCAGGAAATTTGTGGTTCTCCCTTGCATTATTAACATTAGGAAAAACCAGCTAGGAAATAGTAGTTCGAGCGTGGTAAGCATGCATGTAGAGTATTGCTATTTTTACTAGGGAAATTTTGGATGTGCTCTCTAAATACGGGGTTTTTGAACTTTAATCCTTCAAGAACATTAAAATTTAAAAAAAATCTGGTGTTAGATTGAATATTGATTTTAGTCCCTAATGTGTCCTTAATTCAAAATAATTAATGTGCATTTTATTTAATGTCTCCCATTAAATATTTAAATTTATTAATACATAAATTTTAATTTATTTTTTTACCAAAAAAGGGTTTTTTAATTTATTAATTTTATTTAACATTCTTCAAACTTGAAAGACTCAATTAATGTACCTAAATGTTAGTACTAAAATGTGTGTACTGAAATATATTATATTGAACTAATATATTTAAATGTTAATACCGAAATGTTGTACCTAAACATATGCACCGAAATGTATTAATATTAAATTAATGTACCTAAATATGTGTACTGAAATGTATGCACCGAAATGTTAGTACCGAAAATGTATTATATTAAATTAATGTACCTAAATGTTTGTATCAAAATGTATGTACCGAAATGTGTGTACCTAAATGTATGCACCAAAATGTATTATAATGAATTTAATATACCTAAATGAAGAAGATAAAGTACATCGAAATATATTGTATAACAAAAATTAGTTTATCT
>JADOBS010302539.1:0-14455 GCA_015708375.1 Cydonia oblonga | reverse complement strand
CTCTCTCTCTCTCTCTCTCTCTCTGCTATTTGGCTGATGAGATGAGCAGAGCATAGAAGCTTTACAAAGATGGCTTCTTTCTCTCTCAGCTCTCATCCTCCCCCTTCCTCCAAAACCCTAATTCCCTCCTCCACCTCCGCCCATGGAATCCCTAGACTTCTCTCTCTGTCCAAATTCACCTCCCCGAGTCCCCAAGTTTCCTGTTCTGCTTCCAAGGAATCCTCCCCCGCCGATAACACGCCAAGGTAATCAAGACCCCATCGGAAATTGCTTATCTAAAAAGCACTTTTACTCATGAGCGCTATTACTATAGACACGTTTATAATTTTATTAAAAATCCAAGTGCCTTTTTAATTTTTTAACTAAAAATTCAAGTGCTTTATGAAGAAGCATCAGGTGCATTTCTTCCCTGAAAAGCACTTCTATTAGCCAAAAGCATTTAGCCCTTTTGTCTGTCAGGAAGCGGTTTTAGCAATCCCAAACTGAAAGTTGGTCCTTCGGTTTGGTTGACGAGAAAAATGCTGAATTTTCTGTGTTATGTTTTGTTTTGTCAGCACTTTTTGTATCATAGAAGGGCCGGAGACGGTGCAGGACTTTGTGCAGATGCAACTGCAGGAAATTCAGGACAACATAAGAAGCCGGCGCAACAAGATTTTTCTTCTCATGGAAGAGGTGAAAACAGAAAACTCAAAAGGGTTTGATATACGTTTGTTCTTTTAAGTTTTAGTAGCAAGGGGATTGTGAACTTCTTTGTTTGATATATGTTTGGTTTGAGTAGCTAAGGAGATTGCGGGTGCAGCACCGGATAAGGATGGCGAAGGATATGGATGAGGCTTGTGAGGAAGAGTCAAATGAGATGCCTGACATTCCATCCACTATCCCTTTTCTCCCTCATATGGTGAGTTTAATCTGCAATGTAGTTAACCGCCTTAAGTTTGCCCCTTATTTGGATAGTTAGCTAAGAAGTCAGAAGCACATATGGGTTTAGATACAAATCTAACCTTATATTTCAAGAGGGGGCATGCAGGTTGAAAACGATAATTGACAACGAATTGTGATATTTTTCTTGTGAATTCTGTGGTTGTACAAGCGCTTTACCTTTTATTTTCAGCTGATATTGTGTGATTTGTGTTATGATGTAGACACCAAAGACGTTGAAGCAGCTCTACCTTACAAGTTTATCAGTGATATCTACTGTCATTGTATTTGGAGGTCTCATTGCACCATCGGTAAGTCTGTAAGCATAGATGATTGTTTATAGCGAATATTTCCTGATGTCTACATACATGTATAATTTTGTAAAGGTGGATTCTCAATTTCTTTACCCTTTACCGCTTATATGTTTACTGACCCTTGTAGCAAGATGGTACATGTTCCTCTGTGTTAAGAGGAGGTCTTCGGTTGAAGCAAGATGGTACATGTTCCTCTGTGTTAAGAGGAGGTCTTCGGTTGAAGTCATAACGGAATAGGAGGAACCGTAGTTTTGAAGTACATATTTTGTGCCTATTGGTTAGACTTAAAAATTCTTTACTGTTATGTGTTAAATGTCTCAACCTGTTCTCTGTGACAGCTGGAACTAAAATTAGGTATAGGAGGTACCTCGTATGAAGATTTCATTCGCAGCATGCATCTGCCCTTACAACTAAGGTATATACTGGACATGCTTTTTATTTTTCTTGATTACTATTAGAAATTCGAGCAACCAGTACGGATTTTCTTACTTACTGTTCTGAAATCCCTTTTGTTTTCTGAATTCAGTCAGGTTGATCCTATTGTGGCATCCTTCTCCGGTGGGGCAGTGGGTGTCATTTCAGCATTGATGTTGATTGAAGCTAACAATGTTGAGCAACAAGAGAAGAAAAGATGCAAATATTGCCGTGGAACTGGTATGTTTTAAACTGTCACAAATGTTTTGAACCTAAGCCATTTTTTCTTATGTTGGTTTTATGGAAGTTCTTCCTCGCCTTTCCAATCACTAGAATTCTTTTCAACTTTGTTACTTTTCTTATGTTTTTTTTTACCTTCTTTAATTTCTCCTCATAAATGTTATTTCTAATGTTTCATTGTTCTCGTACTTATTGTTTTAATCTGGTACTTTTGTCTGGTATTACATGGACAGGGTACTTGGCCTGTGCTAGATGTTCTGCAAGTGGTGTGTGCTTGAACATCAATCCTATATCAGCATCTAGTGCAACGGACCACCCTTTGCGAGTGCCCACAACCGAGAGGTGCCCAAATTGCCCAAATTAACCTATTGGGTTGTTAATGAGTAACCATTAAGACTCATTTAGTTTGATTTCACTTTACACTATCACCACTACCAATCTCACATTTATATTATGATGATATCAAATTAAACGGCTTCTAACGATTAGCTATTAACAATCCAACATATTGATTTGCCACCTCTAGGATCAGGTCTGATAGCTATGATTGGAGGAATTCATCGAGAAGCATGCCCCGTGCGGCAGCTCACTCACAAAGAGTAGGGAATGCATGTAGGTCCTGCAATTGGGGCTACTGCGCGCTTCGTGTAGGAGGATTGTCGTCTCCGCCGGAAGCTAATGGTAACTCCATTTCTATGCATTAGCTGAGAACAGATGATGTAAGTAGATCTGTACGACTAACATCAACAGGACAGTTTGGCCGAGTGGTCTAAGGCGCCAGATTTAGGCTCTGGTCCGAAAGGGCGTGGGTTCAAATCCCACAGCTGTCAAAGTTATCATTACTTTTTTCTTTCAACACTTTCCGTTGATGGATTCCCGCGGAAAAGTAGAACCGACGTCGGAGACCTCATAATTTAATCCCTTCCCCATGGCTCGGACCCTCGGAAACCAACCGGGTCTTCACCACCTCCTTACCCGTTTCACAATCTCACGACGCCGCTGCAAACCCTAGCCTACGAAGAGCTCAGATCCTACCTTCACCTTCATCAGTTCCATTGTTCCATAGCGAAGGTAAAACCTCTTTCTCCTTATGGTAAATTGTTCAGAAGTAGGTGTCAGGTGTTCTTCTTCAGTATGCTTTTCTTCTTAGTAATGTTGGCACATACAACGCCTGCTCTACTCTCGGATTGCTTCACTCAAGCAAGAGCCTTGGATTCTGTCTAGCTTTACTCCGATTACAGGAGTCTGGGCAATGACTATGCATCCACATGGCATGGTGGCCCCTCGTGCATCGCGATACTTGAAGGTAGTCAAGGAGAGCTTTCTAGGCAACAAGAGTTCATATACACCCTCTATCGGAGATACTCTTAAGAAGATAAATGACTCATTCAAACCGTTCACCACTAGAGGACAGTAACTGACTCATTCTTAGAAGTCGGCATGCTTGCATTCTTGTCAAACAAGTGCGTGATTTTTTTTGTTAACGCCATTATTCTAGTTCGTCAATTGAGACAAAATTCCTTACAACTTGGGTTTTTCTAAATAGGGGTGGGCATAAAAACCGCCAAATCGGAAAACCGAATCGATCTATGTCAAAAAAGACCGTAAAAAACCGCGTCAAAAAAGTCAAAACCGGAACAAAAATCGAACCGAACCGTTTCAAACGGTTCCTGTTTCGGTTCCGGTTTGGAAATATTAAGAACCGAACCGTTTTGTTATTATTTTTATATAAATAAGACATTTTCCCAAGAAGACCATGTGCATAAACCCAATATTTTTCTTCACTTCTCTCCCCCTCCTTTGTTGTTTTATCACTTTTCTCCCCTACATTATTTTTCTCCATTCTTTTTCAGTATATTATGCATTATGTACATTTTAGTTTTAGTTTAAGATCTACACTTTGGTCTTGATATGAACCTTTCTATCTTTTGATTTATATTTATATGCACACTTTCTATCTTCCGGTCACAAATCTTGCAGATTTAGTAGTGGAAACTCAAATTTACTTGAATTTATGGTTGAAATATGTGTTTGGTATTAGAAACAAAAAATTAGAAAAAAAAACATATATATAATTTTGGTTAGAACCGTAAACCGGCATGAACCGAACCGGAATTGTCATGAATCGAACCGTACAATTTTAATAATAAATTTAAGTGGAACCGTATCGAACCAAACTGTTGAAATTTTTCGATTTCGGTTCTATTTTGAGGGTGGAACCGGGCCAAACGGGACCGTGCCCACCCCTATTTCTAAAGAGAGGAAGGCATTGAAAGATGACCTTTAGTTAACTGGAAGGACTAAAATGAAAATTGAACAGAATTTTAAGGACCAGGATGTAAAGTGAAAATCGGAATCATCGCTCCAAAAACAAAATAACGGAAAAGTGAAAATCGGACGTGTCAAATGCCTCATGGCGCGAACCGTCGGAAACAAAGCGGGTCTTCATGCCCTCCTGACCCGATTTGTTATCTCACGACGGCCGTTGCAAACGCTGGCTTACGAAGAGCTCCGACCCTTCGCCGACCCACAACCCTGCCGCACCACCGCTTTCGTCCTCCACGGCCTTCTGGGCTCTGCCAGAACCTGGCGATCTTTCTCCCGCACCCTCCTCTCCAATCTCTCCGACCCATCTGGTCTCTCTCTCTCTCTCTCTCTCTCTCTCTCTCTCTCTCTTTCAATTCATTTCTCTATTTTCGTAAACAGAAAATTCGAATTGCAGGTTGGAGAATGGTGCTTGTGGATTTGAGGAACCATGGGAGGTCGGCGGAGCTCGAAGGTCTGAAACCGCCTCACGATTTGGTCAATTCGGCTCAAGATTTGGCTAATTTGATTCGGACTCAAGGTTGGGGCTGGCCGGATGTTGTTCTCGGCCACTCCTTTGGCGGGAAGGTTGCTCTGCAATTTGCACAAAGCTGTGCTCGTGGTGACTATGGTGATTCTGCTAAGTTGCCCAAGCAGGTTACCCTTCGCCCCTCTTTCTCTTTGTGTTCAAATTGCTTAGAGCTTCATAAAATACTAGTGTGATTATCATGAACACGTCGAAATGTTTATTAAGTTTTCATGTCAAATGTAGTCAAAAGCGCTTTTGGTTACACTTTTAGCCATTCCAGAAGCAATTGCAAACATAAGTGTTGTTCATAATGGCTGAGCACTTTAAAATAACCAAAAGCACTTCTAGCAGTGTTTGGCAGAGAAAGTTAAAAGTGCTTCTGGGACTGACAGCAACTTGTAAATACTTTTCTAGAGAAGCACCTAGCACATACTTTCCTTTGTAAGTACTTGTAAGTTCCAAGTCCTTTCCTAGGAAGCACTTGAATTTTTATGTAAAATGTAGATTTCCTTCTAATAAAAATGCTTTCAACAAAAGTACCTATAAGCGGAAGTTCTTTTTGGACAAGCGTTTCCAAACTGGGACACCATGTATGCGACTGTGGACCACTCTGCTTCTTCAACTTATGAATGCTGAAAGCTGTCATACCAACACTTGTATGTATCTGTTCGTAATCGGGGTTTATATGTTGCATGAATCATGCTTAGTTTCTCTGATGATTTCTAGCTGAATCCTTTCTGTTTTTCTCTGCAGTCCAGAACAGCTGTGGTTGTTGGATTCCGTTCCAGGAGAAGTGAACCCTGAAAATAGGGAACTTGAGAAGGTTTTGCACACATTGCGGAGTCTCCCTTCACCAGTTCCCTCGCGAAAGTAAAACCTCTTTCTCCTTACGATGAGTTATTTGATTTTTGTGTGTACATAGGTGCTGTAGTGTGTAACTGTGTGCACTATCAGTATCATGGGGTTAATAGTTCAGGAGTAGGTCTAGTGGAGTTCTTGTGTACTTTTTCCGTATGCTAATTCCTTCAAAGATGGCTATATCCCGTCAAGTTTTAAATTTATTCAGATGCTTTATTTCTCACTCAAGCAATATCCTTGGATTCAGTCTATCTTTACTTTGTTAAACGTTAATCAGAGTCCAGTTAAATCCATGATAAAACCGTTGTTTTTTGCCTCGGAATTTGGTTGCATAGCGGAGTTACAAAATTATCCTATGCATGATCATCATCATATTTCGAATTTCTTGATGCAATAAATCTGGTTCTTCATTTAAGGTGGCTCATGAATCATTTGCTTGAACTCGGGTTCTCGAAATCATCGTCACAATGGATAGGCAGCAACCTAAAGAAACACGGAGATCATTTGACATGGGCGTTCAATCTTGACGTTGCCATCCAGATGTTCAATTCTTTCCAGTATATATCTTACTACTTTCGAGACTAATTTGAAGTAGAAAACCATGAAATCTGTTTCCTTCCCTCTTACCTCTCCATCTTCTATGAATGTAAAACATTGCAGGGAAAAGTGTTATTGGCCTCTGTTGGAGCACCCCCCGCAAGATATGGAGATAGCTGTTGTGCGCGCTGAGGACAGTAATCGTTGGGACCATGACGCGATTCAACAACTCGAAAACCTTGCCACTCGCGAAGCAGATGGATCGGACGGGAAGGTTTCAGCTCATGTTCTTCCCAAGTCCGGCCATTGGGTTCACGTCGACAATCCAAAAGGTCTCCTTGAGATTGTGGGACCTGAGCTTTCATCCCTTCGGCCTTAAACCGTATCGGGTTTAATTTATCTGCCGCAGAAGATATGTTGTGCAGATACCATTGGTAATTCTTAGTGTTTCAATTGTTCACTTGTAATAAATCATGTGCGTCTTATTTGGGCTTCTCTGTTCTGGTTTTTGGATTTCATCTGGAGCTGCATTATAAAATTGTATCAGTTCTTGGTTGAAACTTGAACACGATACAATTATTAAAGGTGTTACACGATAATGACCTTGTTTAATATTCCTTAGTACAAAATTATCCGTAAAATATGGTTAATATATTAATTTGTCGTTCCACTTTCAATTTAAAGAGCATCTCGAATAGAAGATGCAAAATGCAAAATGCCAAATCTATATTTTTCATGTAAATACACTCTTTTATTGACAAAGAGAAAATGGTTAAAATGGTATGATTTTTAGCTCTCGCACATTTATCTTAATTTTTAGCTTTCGAATCGAATAAATCAAATAAAATTAATAACAAAAAAAAAGGTATGCCACCTACATGTTTTTTTTTTAAGCGATAATATTTCCTCCCCATTATAACTAAAATAATACTGCTAAGCTATAGTAACAGCATGAAATTACAATTTGCATTTTCCATTTTCGTGGGTGCGGAGGATGTAAAAGAGGTAAATAAACCCTAGCGTTTCTTTCTTCCCCCTGTTTCTTCTCTCTGTAAAACAGCTGCAGACACATCCAAAACCCTTTCAAGAAACCCTAGCAATTGGCCATGGGCGTCGCCCTGGACTCTTCCGTCGACCCTCCTGGCAACGACAAGCAACGGTACTCTCTCTCTCTCTCTCTCTCTCTCTCTCTCTCTCTCTTAAACTGGTAACTGGTTTCAGTTCAGGGTTTGGGGTTTTAGTTCGATTCCAATTTTCGATTTTTCATTTCATTTTTCGAATTAGGTTTACAAATGGAAGGCAAGCTCCTCAGTCAGCCATTGATATGGAATTCCTCGCCGCTCCTATCAAATCCGCCAAGGACAAATTCGCGCTCGTCCCGGAATTTCTGAAGGTTTCAACTTTAAACTGCTATTACCATCCACTTATTCATTTAAATTTTAATTAAAAAGTTGCGACCCTGCTTGTTGTTCTTGTCATCATTGCTACTGTTGTTGTTTTTAGTATTTTTGATTCGTTGGAATTTAAGAAAGATGGAATTTTTATTGTACTGTAGGTGAGAGGATTGGTAAAGCAGCACTTGGACTCGTTTAATTACTTTGTGAACACGGGAATCAAGAAAATTGTTCGTGCCAATAATCGGATTGAGTCGGAGATCGATCCAACTATTTATCTCGAGTTCAAAGATATCTATGTCGATAAGGCCTCGGTGATGTCAATGGGTAAAACTGATGATATTTCTCCCAATACATGCCGCTTATCTGATATGACGTATGCTGCACCGATAAAGGTTGATATAGTGTACATTCGAGGAAGTCATGATCGGAAGGAGAAAGTCGAGAGGAAAGGTGTGACTATTGGGAGAATGCCTATTATGTTACAGAGTTGCTGCTGTACTCTGTTGGGGAAAAATGAAGCCGAGCTTGCAAAACTGGGTGAGTGCCCCCTGGATCCTGGAGGATATTTTATCATCAAAGGGAATGAGAAGGTGCTTTTAATGCAGGAACAACTCTCGAAAAACAGGATTATCATTGATATGGACAAGAAAGGGAACTTTAATGCATCTGTTACAAGCAGCTCAGAGAGAATCAAAAGTAAAACTGTTATTCAGATGGAAAATCAGAGGATCTATTTGATACTTAACCAATTTGCCAAAAAGATTCCTATTATGGTGGTCATGAAGGCTTTGGGAATGACGAGTGATCAAGAAGTTGTGCAGATGGTTGGTAGAGATCCGCGGTATGGTGCCTTGCTAATGCCATCTTTGGAGGATTGTGCAAAGGAAGGTATATACACACAAGAGCAAGCCTTGGACTACCTTGAGTCAAAGCTGAAGCGGTTTAATTTTTCTGGTTCTTCATCCGAGAAGGATAGTGCTAGAGTGATGAAACTTCTTCGAGATGTGTTTCTTGCGAACGTTATGTGTCAGAATGATTTTCGTCCTAAATGTGTATATGTTGCTGTAATGTTGAGACGCATAATGGATGCAGTTTTAAATAAAGATGCAATGGATGACAAGGATTATGTTGGTAACAAGCGGATTGAGTTGTCTGGTCAGTTAATCTCTCTTCTATTTGAGGATCTGTTCAAGACGATGATTACTGACATTAAAAAGATAGGAGACAATATATTATCAAAGCGTAGCAGGAGTAGCGCTTTTGACTTTGCACAGCAGCTTACAAGTGATAGAATTACAAATGGGCTAGAAAGGACCTTATCCACCGGAAACTTCAACATAAAACGGTTCAAAATGGACAGTAAAGGTATGTCACAGGTCCTATTTAGGTTATCCTACATAGGGTGTCTGGGCCATATGACCAGAGTCAAGCCACAATTTGAGAAGACACGAAAAGTAAGTGGACCTAGAGCCTTGCAACCTAGCCAGTGGGGAATGCTTTGCCCTTGTGACACTCCAGAAGGTGAGCAATGTGGACTGGTTAAAAACTTGTCTTTGATGGCTCATGTGACAACTGATGAAGAGGAGGGCCCATTAATGTCTCTGTGCAACTGTTTGGGTATTGAAGGCCTGGAAATACTATCAGCCGAGGAGGTTCACTCACCATATTCTTATCTGGTTTTCTTCAATGGAAACATCCTTGGAAAGCATAAGAAGCCACATCACTTTGCCAATGCATTGAGAAAGTTGCGTAGAGCTGGAAAGATTGGGGAGTTTGTAAGTGTCTTCGTCAATGAGAAACAGCGTAGTGTTTACATTGCCTCTGATGGTGGTCGAGTTTGTCGTCCACTAGTTATTGCTGACAAAGGCTTACCAAGGGTCAAAGAACATCATATGCAGGAGTTGAAGGATGGAGTACGCACTTTTAATGATTTTTTAACTGATGGGCTGATTGAGTATCTTGATGTTAATGAGGAGAACAATGCTCTGATTGCTCTATATGAAAACGAGGCGACAACAGAAACAACCCATATTGAAATAGAGCCTTTCACCATCTTAGGTGTTATTGCTGGGCTAATTCCATATCCTCATCACAATCAGTCGCCTAGAAATACATACCAGTGTGCTATGGGAAAGCAAGCAATGGGAAATATTGCTTATAATCAGCTACAAAGAATGGACATGCTTTACCTTCTGGTGTATCCTCAACGGCCATTATTGACAACGAAGACAATTGAGTTGGTGGGCTTTGATAAACTTGGAGCCGGGCAAAATGCAACCGTTGCTGTGATGAGCTATAGTGGCTATGACATAGAGGATGCAATAGTCATGAACAAGGCATCTCTGGATCGTGGTTTTGGTCGTTGTATTCTAATGAAAAAATTTTCTGGCACGCTTCAAAAATATGAAAATGATGCACGCGACAGAATAGCAAGGCCCTATAGGGATGGACCTGATACTGGAAGGATGCGGGCGCTGGACAACGATGGACTTGCTGCACCTGGAGAAATTATTAGAAATAATGACATTCTAATGAATAAACAGGTTCCTCAAGTGACGAGGGGGCCGCAGATTTCCCCAAGCCAACTAAATATTCCATATGGAAATGCTCCAGTGTCTTACAAGGGGCCTCATGGAGAATCTTGTGTGGTTGACAAAGTGACCCTCTCTTCTGATAAACATAATAATTTATGTTCCAAGTTCTTAATTCGGCATACTCGTAGACCGGAAGTTGGTGACAAGTTCAGTAGTAGACATGGGCAGAAAGGTGTTTGTGGTACCATTGTCCAGCAGGAAGATTTCCCTTTTTCTGAACGTGGCATTTGCCCCGATTTAATTATGAACCCTCATGGGTTTCCAAGTCGAATGACTGTAGGCAAGATGATAGAACTTCTTGGGAGTAAAGCAGGAGTGTCATGTGGCAGGTTTCATTATGGCAGTGCCTTTGGTGAACCAAGTGGTCATGCAGACAAGGTTGAAGATATAAGTGAAACGCTTGTGAGGATGGGGTTTAGCTACGACGGCAAGGACTTGATTTACTCAGGTATCACAGGCTGCCCTTTGCAGGCATATATATTCATGGGACCAATTTACTACCAGAAGTTAAAGCATATGGTTCTAGATAAAATGCATGCACGGGGTAGTGGTCCTCGAGTCAGTCTAACCAGGCAACCTACTGAGGGAAAAGCGCGTAATGGAGGACTACGAGTCGGAGAAATGGAGCGTGATTGTTTGATTGCTTATGGTGCTAGTATGTTGCTTTATGAGCGCCTGATGCTGTCGAGTGATCCTTTTGAAGTTCATGTTTGCAAAGAGTGTGGTTTGTTGGGATATTACAGCCATAAGCTGAAAACTGGAATTTGTTCCTCGTGCAAAACTGGGGATAAAATGTACACTGCAAAGATGCCGTATGCTTGCAAGCTCTTGATTCAGGAACTCCAGTCGATGAACATTGTTCCTCGCATAAAACCGGAAGAGCTTGAAAAGGAATGAAGTTGTAGGTTATGGCTTCTCTTGACACCGCGGAGTCTGCAGCGTACAAACTGCCAGTCAATCGTGCAGGACTTCCTTCGACACTTATTCGAAGGTGATGGAATTTTGTTTTTTTGTTTGCATAGCCATTGCAAAGGAAGAACCAACATTTCAGTATTATTTTTGTCAATTTCTTTTGTGATATTATCATCGTATCGTATCAAATAAAAACAACATGAAGTATGCAGGGTACAGAGAAGTCATCCATTTCATTGTTTAAAACTATTCATGTACTCGACGACTGTTCATGTGCACCGAAGTATCCATTCACATTACTCGTCACATTTCCGAGGATCTATGATAGACAAATGACTGGTTCCGTGATCATCGACCTGCCTCCACCTGTTAGGAAGCAAGAGTCATTATCAGCTAGCTACCGCCAAATTAATCTTTAGGCGTTTAAAAAAAATTATGAAGGCCTGAACCTGTCTAGGCGTCCAGCTAGACCCATCTAATTCTCGACCTTCACTTAAACAGAAAATAAAATAATTTTTATTTATGTCTTTTCATCACTCCCATTGCCGAAATTGGTAACCTAACCAGTGTACTTTTAAAAGGGCAATAAGGTCATTTTAGCACCCCAAAGCAAAACCCTAGCTATAAAAATTAGCGACTGATTTACGCCGGCGGGGTTCTCTGGAAGCTCTGAGAGCCCGCCTGAGCGTCGTCGTCGTTCTGAATAATCTGAGACGTGTAACTAAATCATTTACTCGCAGCCATGGTAACCCTCCCTCCCTCTCTCTCTCTCTCTCTCTCTCTCTCTCTCTCCCTCCCTCCCTCCTCTGTGTTTTTAGGCAGTTTACATTCTGTGGTTGCTGAGAAATTGAAGGTAAAATATGATCAAACAGAAAATACTCATTTTTCCCTCCTAATTTTCTCGCCAACCAAACACATTACGAATGATCGATTGGAGTAGACTAACACTGTTTGGATTTGTAGGTTTATTGAAAATATTGAACTACTGTTTTATAATTTTGGTTGGTGTTGATTATATCTTTTTATTTGTATTTTTCGATTGGTTTAGTCGAGGAAGAAGACCAGGGAGCCCAAGGAGGATAATGTTACTCTTGGACCTGTTCTTCGTGACGGAGAACATGCTTTCGGTGTTGCTCATATTTTTGCCTCATTTAATGACACCTTCATTGAAAGTGCCATATATTTTTCGTTTCGAATGTAATTTATCATTTTCATTTGTAGTTGAATTTATATGTGAAATTGTTGCTTTCTAATTGCAGCATGTGACTGACTTGTGCGGTATGTTTTTCGACATCTCTCAGTTGTTACTAGAAATAGTTTTTGGTATTATTTGATTTGCAACTGCATTAGTTGCAAGCTTGGATGCGCTCCACACTAAATTTGGATATTTGTAGTTGATTGTAAAGCTATGTTACGGAAGCTTAGTGATGTTTATGTATGATGGCGCATTGGCGCTCTTCTTAAACTGTTCCTTAATTGTGATGAATAGAAGTGACCGTTTCTTGATGCTTCGGTTCTGTTTGTGGACTCTTGGCATTACTGTCGTGTCATACTCTATTGGAAGATGATTTTCTTTTGATTATTCCACTGCTGTTGCTATCATTACCCATTTTTTCCCCCAATTTCAGGTGGTATGAAGGTGAAAGCTGATAGGGATGAATCATCGCCTTATGCAGCTATGCTTGCCGCTCAGGATGTTTCTCAACGCTGCAAGGTTTACCGGCCTTTTTTATTTAAATGATTTTTATTTCAGACCGAGTTATATGATTTACATCCGTCTTTGGTTTCTATTTGTAATAATAAAATTAATTTGTTTTGGTGACTGGTATTGTAGGAGCTTGGCATTACTGCTCTACATATAAAGCTCCGGGCTACTGGAGGGAACAAGACCAAGACTCCTGGTCCAGGTGCCCAATCAGCACTCAGAGCCCTTGCTCGTTCTGGCATGAGAATTGGTCGCGTTGGTAATCTCCTTTGCCCTTTCGTCTCTCTGTGGTCTTGATAAATTGACAATGTATCAACATCCTTTCTCATTTACTCCCACTCTCATATTAAATGTGTATTGTTCCACTCGTGATACCTGGACAGGCTAGACTTCGGGAGTGACGTGATTGTGGAACTTTGTTTCCTCAAGTTAAATATTTTTGGTTGTTTTCTTATAAAAAAAAAGAGTATTCGGGTGGTGGTTTGTAATGTTCAGTCCTGAGAATAGCTATTTGCAGTTCTTGATTTTCTTTTTCCTGTTTTGACAGAGGATGTGACTCCAATTCCCACCGAGACAGCACTCGTAGCTGGTAGAAGGGGAAGAAGGTTGTGATTTCTTACTCGCCTTCAATTGTGTGGTTTTCTGCTGCTGCGGGGGGTGGTTTGGGAGATATATTATGATTTTGGATCAAAATTTTATCATCAGCCATTCCATCAACTCGGATGTATTTTTGAACCTACCTAGTTAGATTATTTACACACAACAAATGATGGTATTCTTGTCATCTATATGTGGTTTAAAATCTAGTACTTTGGTTCTGTGTTTTGTTTCTGGTAAACCTGAAAAGTTTCAGGTAGACGCAAGTGTTATGATACCAACCTACATGACATGTATACACGGTCATGCGTTGTCTGTATTCTCCCCAATCCTCATTGATTGCATCACAAAATCATGAACGAAAATGTATCCATATTATAATTATATGAATGCAATCAATGAAGATCGAGGAGAATGCAGACAACACTTGTATCCTTATCTACCAAATGTTTTTTACTAGATTCAGCTTCGTAAAACAACATGCATTTTGAGAAGAAAGATAAATTACTATTGCATACCTTAAGTTAAATAAAATAATTAGATGCATAAAATTTGAGATTTACAATATAGTACTACTGATGCATCTAGAATCGTTTGTTAATATGTTTATAACTTATATTTCCGTGAATACTCATAATATTCACAAACATTATTTGAAGCGAGCATAAGAACTAAATATAAAACCAAAAAAATCAAATGGTTTCCCAGAAGGTAAGTCTATTGTTTAAAACATTTACAAAAAGAAACATACATGAGATTATTAAAACTAAAAATACGACATTCCAGAGTGTGTCATAGAGTTCTGGACAGACTTAAAAAGCCTCCAAGGCTTTGTTGCCTAAAACAAATTTAAATATATTAAAATTATATGTATAGAAAAACTGATGCAATGAAAGGGAGGGCTTGAAGAGAGAGAAGCAGATTGAATGCCCAAGACAGAGGGAGCGCTTGGAGAGAGAAAGGAGAGGGAAAAGGATTAGGGATCTTAGGGATCCCACAATTGTGTACGTTCATTGTACATCGTGTGGTCATAAATCATTTAAAATTTAAAATTTAAATATAAATTGTACCTAACGAAAACTGACCGACTTAACTGCACGATGTACGATGAACGAACACGATTGTAGGATCCTTAG
>JADOBS010302538.1:0-14455 GCA_015708375.1 Cydonia oblonga | reverse complement strand
GTGTTAGTTTTCATTGCTGTTCTTGCAATACGATATTCTGCTATTTTAACATTTTTGTGCATTTTTACCCTGGTCATTACTGTTTTAGTTTCTTCAATATATTGCCTCTTTTCCTTAGGTCTGGGGAAATATATACAATTATACATATTGAAGAAAGTTGAGTTTCACTATAAAATTAAGGGACATTTAGATTAGATCCAAAAAATAAACATAGTTATTAGGTTATGTCCAATATTATATTTTCTCCATTTTTATTTCTTTTATACTCATTTTATATATTTTTTAAAATATTAAAGATAAGTTAAAATCTTATTATTTCATGCATATTCTAATTCAAATAAATCTACTTAATATCTTCTAACAAAAGACTAAGAGCTCGTTTGGATGTACTTTTAAAATTGCTAAAAACGCTTTTTGAGAAATTGTTTTTGGGTTCCAAAAGCACTTTAACTACTTTCTACAAGAAGCATCAATTATGTGCTTCTTCCAGGAAGCACTTTAATTGTTTTTTTTTTCAGGATTTACTAGCATTTTTACTAAGGATTGTTTTCAAAAATATTTTCACCAAAAATGCTTTCAGTTATTTTAAAAACGCATCCAAACGAGCTCTAATATAGTAACACAAATCCATCTGTAGAAAATACGACCCTAACTCAAGTAACAAATATATGAATGTATATTATACCTATAAGTGAGATATGAAACCTAACTAAAAGGTACAAAACATAATATACCTACAAGTAAGACACATTAGTCTGTGATACAGGTTGATTATAAAAAAGAATTTGTCATATAGGTAGATAAATACAATTAACATGTACATGATATACATTGATTACAGAAATTAAAAACAAAATCTATAAATGGGGTGTAGAACAGAAAGAAGAACAAGAAATAACAAAAAAAAAGGAAGAAATAATTATAGAGATAATTAAGAAGAAATTTAATTTTAATAACAAATCATATTATTAAAGAGATAATTATTTATAATAGAATAATTCTAAACTTAAGGGATTGGACTTATTTTAACAATTTCTAATATTGGCTAAAAATTAGACTTATGTCAAGTTTTTCTTAAAATCAATTATTAATAGAGAAATGCTAGCAACTTTGCACTAACTTTTCCAATATGGGGAGTAGTCAAATTATTTCTAAGCATATGCAAGGTCATTTCTTTTCTTGATGTGAGATTCATACACTCATCACGTCCGTGGACAACACAAATCTGGTGACATAAAGCACATGTGGCCGTTAGGCTTCACACGTCGAACAACTTGCTTTAATACCAAGAAGAAAGTTGAGATTCTAGCATAATACTAATTGACAATATAGGGAGTAACCCAATTACTTATAAGCACATATAATTTTTTTTCCTCGATATATATGAGATTCATACTCTCAAAATATATACATATAGGAAATGTTTTTGCCCACCACTCTCAAGATGATAATGTCACCATCTTATTTATCACCGTTACGTATGTTTAAATTTCAAAATTTGTGTAGTGGATAAATACTAATCTCCAAATTTAAATTCATTCAATTGTAATAAATATAGTGATGAACATTACTCCCACTTAAAAATAACGAACAAAAATGCACCCATACTAATATAGCTAGAGCTAGCTAGCTAGCGAATAGTGTGAAACTCTTCTCCCTCCCACGTATATACTGTTGATTATTGACAGAAAGCTACAAGAAGTTGTTACTTGACTCACGGCCACCTGACCCAAGAATGTGGGGAGGGATTCTTTCGGCCTACCCAATGCCACTATCCCCTAACCCTAAAATATTTATAACCTAACCAGCTTTGTTATCATATAGCTAAACTTATGTATTATGTGCCACTAACTCCATAAGATTCTTCATATACTTAATAAAAACTATATAAAGTTAGCATACTATTTCTATATGCAATCACAACTGTAAAAGGCTGTCAGAACTAACGGGAAGCTAACTAGTTGCACATGGAGACGTTTTTTAGTCTTAAACTTGAATCCCATGCAGCTTTCTATATATGTATCTTGCGTTTCCCTTTGTCTACAGTGGCCAACTTGTTGTAATATATTTTCTTTTCTAAAGTACTAATTAAAGTTTAAAAAAAAAATACTATTTCTAAATGTAATCACTTTGATTAGCGCGTGATTATGATATACATATTTCAAGAAAATATATCTAGGCTATGTAGCTTAGAAGGCATGTAGGATCCGTACCCTTTTCAAATCTGCGGCTGCTGAATTCAAATATAAAAATTACAAGGCTGCTATTTAGCACCAGAGGTCACACTCAAGAGGTAAGCAAGCAAAAAAAGCCATGTATGTGGCTCCTTGTATTTTATGAGTTTTAACTTCAAGTTGAAAATAAAAAGGAACCGTAACTTTTAGGTTATATGCATGTGGCGGCACCATAGGATTGTAAAAATTTACGGTTAGTTTGATATTGTTATGCTATTAAAAATTATTTTTATTATGTTATAAAAATAAATTATATAAAAATAAAGCAATTGAGTGTTTAATAAACTATAATTATGTAATATGAAGCTATTTAGTATTACAGTTTAGTGGTATTCCTCTTTACTTATACGTGAAAGGTTTTAGGTTCGATTCTCGTCAAATGTGAACCACATTATTGCTAATCTTTTATGAGGCTTAGCCCCCCCCCCAAAACCCACACACACTCTCTCGCTCTCATGCAAAGTATCAATTAGACTTCGATGAATCCTGCTTTCTGGCATAACTCCTATCCCTCACCGCCAACAAGAACATCGAAAATGCAACAAGATATGTGCTTCAATACGCCGATCCGAAAAACGAATGCTGACGACCGACGAATTGGGATGCAAACGCACCATAATTTGGGTCACTCAACCAAAATTCTGGGGAGAGGGGTTTGACAAGCGACTACTGTAACTAGAAACCATCATCTCTCTATGTTCCCTTGTAAGTGAACGAGCAAAGAGGGGTGTTGATGCCCAAAACTGGTGAGGTTAACAAAGACCAGAATGGTCGTGTGTTGGCCCTCGATGGGCTAAATAACAATATTTAAGTGGTTCGTCCCTCAAAACTCGGCTATGTCCATTGAGATTTCCGTATATATTGAATAAGAAGTTACAAATAGCGTCTGACTTAATACAGTCTCTTTTTTCTGTCAATTTATGTTTGGTAAACATTTAGCTTCAGTTTTTTTTCACAGTTTTGGTGAAAAAAAAGCCAAAAACACAAAGCTACAAAACCCAGCTTTGAAAAACTAGTTTTTTTTACCAAACACTCTGTTGCTTTATTTCACAGCTGCTTATTCTCACAGCACAGCAGAAACAGTTTTTTTTTTTTCAAAACACAACAATACCAAACCAGCCCTTAATCTGTCATTCTTTACGTCATTTCATAGATTTTTGTTCTCTTGGATAGCCACCACGTGATGTGGAGTTGATGTCTGAGTAGGCTTGTCCCTTTACCCCTCGTGCTATAAAGTTGTTAGCGTTCGGTTTTGTTGCTAACAGATAATCTGGACTGTCGAGCAGTCGTCTTTAGTGCTCGAGGATCCTTCCCAATCTTTTCGGGCCTTGGCCTTTCTTCCTTTAGGTAGTGTTTCTTTGGACCGATGCCTTTTTGGGCATGTGTTCCTTTGTGCCACTTGGGTGTGAAGGAACCCGCGTTAACAAGGGGCGCTAGTCATGGTGTGGTAATCAGGTGATCAGTGATTCTGGATGAGTGTAGATTATTCTGTTTTGGTATAGTGAATTAGGGATGATGTATAGTGAAGTGAGAAGGATAAAGGTTGTCATTTTGTAAAAAGAACTGATCGTAAAATTGCCATATTGAAAATTTCATTAATGACTATAGTTCACCCATATTTTGTGAAAAAGATAGTTTTTGAAAGTAATTATCTGCTGCTTCTCCTTTTCTGTTTTAAATGACCATGATTTTGAAAGAAGAAAAAAAAGTAGAGTTTGCTTGAGTTATAAAACACAAATTAGAGTCCAACTTTTTTCACCCCAGCTTATAAAAAAATTAAATATAATAGTACTGAGTACGTTGATTAATTTCCAAGTCAAATATGGAGCTCCAGCTTCTGAGGAACATGCAATCCATCGTAAGATTAACTACTTACCAACGTGGCAATGTCCATTTAAGGTCTCTCTTTTGAGATTTTTTTAGTATGATTTAGAATTATTATAAATTAAAATTTTTAGTTGTTAAATTCGTGACCAAATATCAAATGACTATAGTTTAACAATTGAAAATCTCAATACATAAAATATACCAAAACGTGGCCGAATTTTCATTCTATCTGTTTGCTTTTATGTGTTAAAATTCATTCACCTAAAGTGATAAGTCCATTTTTTTAACCCTCTTGACAATTAGGTTTAGGCCTTCATGTGCTTTGTGTGGCTTGGTTGTATATTGTGCTTTCGATGTTTTGTCTTCCTTTTTCATATATAATATAATGTTAAGGGGGAAAAGGGCTTGATTGGCTCTTCTTGTTGGATACTTTCTTCTCCATCTTGTAAAGTGTGAATACTAGGTATAGTTTATGTGTTAGGCTTTCACAAAAAGGAAGTTAGTAGGACCCAGTTGTCCTTCCCTTAAATGAAAATAGATGGTTTAACCCTCATCATATTTTCGGTGGCCTTCTTAACTTCTTTCTTTTCTTTCGTCACTAGTGGTCCTAAGTTCCTAACTATTCCGTTAAATTCAAGGGAAAATTACTCTTTTCATCATAATAATCATCAATAAAATAATGACACGTGAATATTAAATAATTCAAAAACTTATAGCATAATAAGAAATATAAAGAAAACAAACATTTACAGAACAAACTATTTCACATTGTCATTACACATTATCATGTGTCCACATGTCATAGTTTTATTGGTGGTTATAAGTGCCATGTAAAAATTGATGATAAAAATAATAATTTGCCCTTGAATTTGACATAATAGTGGACATAATATAATGATAAGGGGTTAATTGGCTTATTTCAAATAGTTCAGAGAGTCAATTTCAACTAAAGCAATAGTCCAGGGTGGTCAAACGACAATTTACTCATTGTAATTAAAGCCAACTCTGAAAATTTGGAGCCCCAGGCGAGCCTTCGAAGTGAGCCCTCAGAGTTTTATGACCTCCGACTCTTTGTACAATGATATGTATTAAAAATATTCGTTAAATATATAAAAAAAAATCTACTTCTACATCAATATCACTAAAAATTAAATATCCATAGAAGAAAAATATACAAACATTAGCTAAATATTACATATCTTGCGTGTTTAGACACAAATATACTAATTAAGTTTACATAATCTAATTTTTCAATCAATTCTTTTTTTAATTAATAAAATAGCTAACTTATTCATTCTTTCTTGTGATATAGTTGATCGAATATAACATTAGATCAATTTTAATTTGGAAAACTTCTTTCTATAGACAACTTTAATTGGTATAGTTAACAAAATTCTATAGGCAACCCATGCATTTGAGAAACAACCATCCATTTGTCTTAGACAATTCAACACTTCTATTGCCCAAAATTTCCTTCGGTAAAGTTTCTCTCAAGATTCTTAGCTTTAGAAACAAGTCTTACAAATGTTGGGTTCAACAACCATCCAATTAATTTATATAAAACAATTAAATCTTACAAATAGTGGGCACAACCACTCAGCCGAATGGGCTATTGTATTTTGACAATTACTCAAAGTAAACTTCTTATTTAAATAGACACAAAATGTGTAATATTAATTTATTTATGTATATATACAAAATAAAATAAACTTGGGAAGGGGAGGGGGGGGGGGCTTTGGAATGGAGACCCTTGGCGGCCCGCCTACTTCGACTACCTTCAAGGTCGGCCCTGAATATTACATGACTCTTTATTTTAAAGAAGAAGTTGTACATGAAACGTAGATACATAGATGTGCACTGCTTCAAAAGAGAGTAGAACTAACTAAAACATGAAATTAAGGAAGAACATGATGCTGATAATGCGCATGCCTCTTTTCAGAATCTAGATTAATGGTCATTTAAAATAGATAGAACCCATAATTGGCAAACCCTAAATGTGTCTGTACATGTGATCTATGGAATTGGTTTGGCATTTTGTACTTGAAGAACATGGCCAACCCCGGGGCTGTGCCCAGGTCCTGTGGGCCTTCCCGCACCAACAAAATCATCAGCCTTTGTTCCCATGTATTCTCTGCTTTTTGTGAATTTATGGCCAACCCCAGGGGTGCTGCCTGGTGTTGTAGGTCTAAAATCATCTTTATATGTTGCATGAGTACCTGAAATATCACCAAAATTATGAGCAGTACTGTGAAGTGTCTTGGGACTAGCAATGTGGTGATGGGAAGCGGGTTGCCTGACTTGCTCGCCCAATTCTCTTTTAGGGTTGGCTTCGATTGTGTTAATCGACTCTTTGTTCTTTGGCAAAAATGGCCTACCCTCAATGCAGACAATTTCAATGCATGCAATAAAGGCAAGAAGAATAGCACATTTAGCTTCCATAACTAATGGAAAAGATATTGATACAAGTGATAGTGTGGAGGGGGAAACTGAATTTAAGATATCGGTTGGAAAAATAAATGCTCTTTAATCACGTGAACTATGAAAAGGATATTAATAAACTAGATGGTTTTTTCTGAAAACTTTGAAATTACAAGGCTCAGGGAAAGTACTCAAATTACAAGAGAGAGATGGAAGGAATGGAAGATGCAGAAGCAAACACTTTAGATTTGTTTTTACTCAGCAAACACTTGATATTAAAGTTCACGTCTTGGTGGGTATTTATAATCTTGGCAAAGTATGCCCTGTTTAGATCCTAACCTCTACTTTAATTGAAAGAAAAGAGAAAAAAAAATTCAATTTGGATGGTTTGCAGTTCTATGTCATGACTTTTCTGGGGCCCTCCCCTGATTAGGAGATTAGTGCATATTTTGGCATTTTTCAAAGGTCTTCTCATCTCCAAAATTTGCTAGTCCACTATCGCTACTTCTTTCTTTTCTAAGTTTACATCTCTTGATACGTAAAACAATATTGACTTGTTAACTAGACAATGTCTACTACTAAAGTTTCCTAGCGACATGGAAGTGTCTACCAACACCAAGCTTTATCTCTTAAGATATATTTTGCAGATGTATTTTTTTCATTTTATGAATGCTAGAGTCGTCCTTGCTTGACCTTTCATTGTTCTGAAGTGTTGCTTTATTGTTTGAACATTGCAGGGAGGGTTATCTAATAATCAATCAAATTTTGTTTAGGAAAGTTAATAGGGTACTTAAAGAGCTAAGGTGATTAGTTTAGGATGAATAAAACAAGCTAAGTTGGCCTCCCCCTCCACCACCGAAATGCACCAAGATTTAGAGATTCTTGTGTACTATCCCACCTGTTATAATAATATGCAGATGGCTATACCTACTTGTACAAGCCTGACTACAACTCTTTTGTCCACAAAATTCAACTGAAGCACATATGTCCTTACTGTAATCAGGTTTGAAATTTTGTGTTTATGGTAATGTGTGCAAAACTTTCAAAAGGGTTCAATGATTAGATACAGCCGCGCATAAAGATACTGTGTCTGGTGAAGATTCCCCGAGGGTCGTATACAACCATAAATAAATTCCATTTTATCTGAGCAATATCAGAATTTAATTTTTGTAATGATTAGCCATATTACTGAAAACATAGCAAATGAAGCTTAGCCACGAGCGCATAGCTTCAGGCTTCAGCTATCCCACAATTCACAACAGCAACACAGATCAGCACTGATCATCACTCAGCCCATACTTCTGTTTGATTTTGGTTGATCTTTAGAACATCTCAAAAATTAACATATATTACCTATGGCCAGTTAAATTATTTTCATACATTGAGAGATGTGGTCTTTTCACTTTTTTAGCAAGTCAAAACAGAGTATTTTCTCTCTACAAATTATAGTATTACAAAAAAAGCAATTAAGTCAATCCATCCCAATTCCCACATCATGAGTTAGTAGAACTTCAAAGCCTTATCAAGTCCTAATACAAAATCAAAATTCATTTTTCTTGTTGTACGAGTGTAGGTTTAACCAAACTTCAAGTAAATCATGATACATTATGTATTCTTGTGTTTTTTTATTTTTTTATTTATTTCTTTTTTTTGTAATTTACCATCTCATCTGAATTCGTCTAATATTTGACATCAACAGTTCTAAAACATGCAACAAAAGCACTATAACCTTAGATTTTGAACTTTCATCCCCTTGTTCTCAATAACCATAAAAATAAAAAATAAAAAAAAATCCCATGCATAAGATTTTGAACTATCATCCCAAACTGCGAATCTAATATAACAATAATTAGTAGTCCATGCGCGTGATAGTGACTAAAAGCACTAGAATCTGTTGTTGCATTCGTGCATCAAAGAAAATAATTTCTGGCTGCCACTAACTCACAAAGGCTATTTTTGGTTAGTAAATGGATGGTTTCAGTTAGTAAGAGCCGAAATTTGACTCAAGTCTAGCCCGGACTAATCATACATTGATACGAATGTTTGCTATTGAGGTTTTCAATTTTTAAATGCACCATTTGACTCTGGCCCATGATTATTATATATATTAGTTTGACTTCCAAAAGTTTGCTCTAACTTAAGATATATGGCTAACCCTTCAAACATTACCATCCACTTAATTTTTTATACGGTGATTTTGTTATAATTTTCTTTAGAGTTATGATAATTTCTGATTAGAGTTTGACTTAACCATAGAAGATATAATGATGTACATTTTTCTTAAGTTTTGTTGATTACGACATTGAATATATAGTGAGATATTTGAGCTTGTATACCTCCTCTTAAAGAAATTCTATAGTGGTGTTGCAGAGCATCTATGCTCATTTCTCACAATCACCCATCACATAAGTAATAGTTGAATGTGAAAGATTTTGTATATACCACAATTCATTTCAGAAGATATATATGGGTACAGTATTTTGTGTGATGATTTGTTGGTTATATATGTTAGAATGTGAGTATGAGAATAAGAGTTAAAACTTGTTATAATGTTCAAAATGGAAACGTCTACTAGAAAAGAGGATGAGTCGTCCTATTTTGTTTAGTACTGAAACTCAATACGAATGCTGCATCTTACACTCGAAATTGGACAAGGATTATCAATTTCAGTTGCCTATGTTGATTCTAATATGAGGACAAAATAGATACGAGGACAACATAGAATGAACTTATATAAAACAGTGACCTATGCTCTTTCAAAAAAATATGCATAATCTTTGCCTTAATCTTGTTATAGCTTGTATATTTGAGATCGATCATGGCTTACATGTACTGTATTGTTTATGCTTTAATCTTGTTATAACTTGTATGTTTGTTAGTTGTATTAACTTAATATCGATTTTAAGATGGTATTTGGTCTTACAATATTTTCTTTTGCTTAATTTAAGAGGAAATTGTAGTAATGGTCCCTCAATTTTAATTCAATTGGAGTAATGGTCGCCTAACTAAAAATCCATAGCCATTAGTATCTTAACTCCTTAAAACGTGTCACTATGGTCATTTTCTTCAATTCTGTTAGAACTTCCATCAAAATGAGTCACGTGCCATGCACATGAGGTTGAATTGAGAGACAAATATGGAAAACCAAATGAGAAAAATTGTCGCAATAGTCCCTCAACTTTAACCCAACTAGAGAAATACTCCATCAACTTTAACCCAATTGTAATAATGGTCTCTCAACTCTAATCCAATTGTAGCAATGGTCATTCCAACAAAACTCATTTTGACAGAATTCTGACGAAGTTAACGAAAATGACCATAGCTACACGTTTTGATAAGTTAAGGGATCAATGGTCATGAAATTTTACTTGGGAGATCATTGCTCCAATTGAGTTAAAGTTGAGAAACTAGTCCTACAATTTTCTCTTAACTTAAAATATAACAATCAACCATGACAAATGTATAGGAAATATCGATCAACGAAGATTCAATGTTTCTTATGTAAGTTTAAATTGGCTGCTTGCGGTTGAAAGTTCAAATTGGGCAGCCTACATTCCAACTTTTGCCATGGCATCCTAGTGGAAACCTTGCTTTCCGATTCTATATACGATTGTTTGCTGTCTTATGATATTTTGTCGGTTGCTTTTTAATTTTGTCCTTTCATATAGCATCTGGCCAAAAACAAAATGTTATGTTAACCAATAGTTGTCTTTCGATTTTGTATTATTAATCCCATTTTTGTATTATTTAGTTGCCATGAAATTAAAGTTAAAGAAGACCCATGGTCAAAGAATCCAAAAGGTCAAGTCAAATGCACTAGCCAAACCCCAACGACTGTGGGGGGGGGGGGTGGGTCCGGACCACTTTATTTTGTCCCGAAAGGCGAAAGTCATTTTTAATTGCCTTTTTGCCTAACAGGATAAAAAATGAAGCAAATGATGAGAGCTCCTACAAGTGCCATGCCTATTGCCTCCACCCCTCCACTGAGGATGGAATTAATTAATAAAAATGGAGAATGTTCTTGTAAGGGTTTAGCTGTGATTCGTTCCACAGTCTGAGGAAGCCCTACCCCGCCTTTCTCTTCCACTCAACTAATAAGTTTATTATTTTTCCTTTTACATATAGTAAGTATAATATTAAGATTAATAAATTGTACCAAATATAGCACAGATCAAACCGCACTTGATTGCATATATATGTGTGTGTCTGTTGCACTAGCTGGTGTAGCACGAATACATTATTTTATTAATTCTAATACATAATATAAAAAAATGCAATGTGCGATGCGTATTGTTTCAGAGAGAAAGATATTTTTTGTTAATCATAATTTGTCCGTGAACCCTCACATGCATGTAGTTAATCAAACATCAATGGTATTCTTTTAAATACACAGAGTGTTTATATCAGTATCAAGCATATGCATGCTCTGGTTGCTTTAATCTGGTAGAAGTAGAAGATGAATGTGAGGGGGAGTATGAACTATACGAACCAATATGCGAGCACATTGGAGAAATAAATTTGGACAAAAACAATGCATGTAACCACTTGATCGACCAAGTCTAGAAAGTTTGGGTTAATTTGTGAGTTTGAGCATGCCTTAATTATGGGCATGAATGTAAACAATGGTATGAAAAATAAAGAGCAAGAATATTTTCTCGGTTCTTTTGCAGTTTTGGCTTAGATCAGTACCAAGTTGAGAACATAAATTTGAATCTGTACTGCAGTATAAATATGGTGGGTTTTTGGTTAGATCGAGAAAGTTATCATGCGTCAAGAACCTGTCACTGAGAATAAAGTGTGGCGAGATATGAATCCCACATTGCATCTGCCCAATTTCAATTGGTTTTAGGTTGCATGTCCTATCTGCCCAAGCACTTGGGAGACTGAATCTCCAATAACCCACAAAATTCTCTCCACCGCAATCTCAAACAAGCCAAGCTATAGGTGGACCCAACACTCCTTGACTAGGCAGTCTAGCGAGAATGGCCTGAGTGGCGCCTCGGTGTGGCGTCAGGCTGACATCATCATCATGTCATCTCCTTTCAAATGCATGGAGGTTTGGCAGTTGGATTTGCGGTCTGGGAGAACGGCTCAGCATGTAGGTGCTGGATTGAAGGATGGATTTGAGAAGTTCGAGGGACGAACTGGGAATAGGAACTGGATTCGAACTCTTAATAATTAGTGGACTATCGAGAGAAGATGGCGAAAGATTTTGCTTGGTGTTGAAAGGGTACTGAAAATGGTAGAGAGGAACTCGAGTGAGGATCTATGAAGATCATGGATCTGCGATTCGAGGAAGGAATAAGCTGCAGAAGGATTTGGTCGAGAAGAAGGCTCTGAAAAAAAAAAAAAAGAAAAAAAAAAGAAAAAAAGAGAGAACGGAAAAGAGCATGGAAAAATAATATTATTTTTATTAATTTTTTAATATTATTGTATGGGGGATTCATTTTACGGGTTGAAAATGCAGTTGGACAATTACTGTTCATTAAGACAATAACTTTCCATTGCCCAGTTACCTGGGTAATTATCTCCTTAAGGGGTGATGTGGAGGATTAGACCTAACACGTTGATTGCATGTTCTGATGCTCGACTGCATGTGCAAGTCAAAGGATGTAACCCTAAATGACGTTAGACAAATGGAATGACGGAATAACAACAAATTAAGTTTGCATGCATATATATACCACACATGTAGTTCAATGAAAAATATCAAAACATTCAATCAAAAATATCAAAACTTGTAGAATTTTAATGGTGGGGCGTCCTACATTATTCTACCTTCAGAAGTTAATAATATTGTCCAATCTTCAATTTTATTAATGAAAAAAAAGGAAATATATAAAGGTAATGATCAAGCCCCGACGTAATTCACTTTCCTTGCCCATTGTGATTTATTTCTCTTTATAGGCATGTGCATAGTAATTTCTTATCCGATAAGAATGTGTATGGTAATTTTATGTCATAACAAATATGCTTTTTGTTTTTTTTCGGGCAGTATATGTAATTAAAATCTGACAGTCAATATTGTTCCTTCCTAGTTCCTACTACCTCCAAACCTAAAGGGCATGGAATATGGGGAGTAAGATTTTCTCCCCTCCTATTCTCTTCCTCTTCCTTCCCTTTTTTTTATATATTATTTTTTGTCTTATTGTCTCTATAAAAAAAATTAATATAAGATGTTGACGTGGCTAAACCATAACCGTTCAAATAGAAAGGGATGAAAAATAAGAGATATTAGGAGATGAGAGAATCCTCCTCCAGAATATGGTATCTTTGTCAGGCTGAACAAAAAAAGGAACATGGTATCTTTGTAATAATCTAGTATTTTGAGCTACTTGGGTTAGTAAACTAGCGAGGGTGAGTGTAGGATGATGAGTAAAAATTGGCTAAAATCGTCGTTCAAAACCTTCTAATGTAACCCAAAAAAAAGGGGGTTTTGAACATTAATCCTTGCGAAATATTAAAATTAAAAATAAAAATAAAAACATGGTGCTAGATTAAATATTCAATTTAATCCCTTGAGTGTACTTTTATCAAAATTTACATTCAATTTTTGTTATTTAATGTGTATTTTTTATTTAATCTCTCCATATTAAATTTTAATTTTATTAATATGCACATATTTAGTTTTTTTAATTAGAAATGAACGTAAATGAGAAAATATTAAAAGAAATTTGTGATACAAAAATATATAAACACATAAGCATACAGAAATGACTATGCCAAAATATATAAAATTGACTTTTTTGTACCGAAATATTTGTACCCACATGATTGTACCGAAATATATTATAATGAACCTAAATGTTTGTACCGAAATATATTATATTGAATTCATGTACCAATGTCAGTACCAAAATGTATGTACCAAAATGTACGTACCGAAATGTATGTACCAAAACATACGTACCTAAATGTCAATACCGAAATGTATGTACCTAAATATCAATACCAAAATGTATTTACCGAAATATAATATATTAAATTAATGTACCTAAAAGTCAATACTCAAATGTGTGTACCAAAGTGTACGTAACGAAAGACATTATATTGAATCAATGTAACTACATGTTTGTACCGATGGATATACCAAAATATTCAAATGTATTAATGTACCTAAATGAAGAACATAAAAAATTGTTATTGAAATATATATTATAAAAAAAATTAGTTGCCTAAATGTAGACATTAAATATATTATGATGAATGAAATAAAATTTAAATTTTATTTTAATTAATGCATTAAAATAAAAACAAAAAGGTAAATAAAACATCAAAATATAACTAATAAATGATATGATTAAATGTACGAGGGACTAAAATTAGATTTTAATCTTACACAAGGTTATAATCTAAAACTCATCTTTTTAAAGGATTAAAATGAAGTTTTCTAAAAAATGGGAAAAGTACCTCAATTCCTTTGTGTTATTAAACCAGAAAAAAAGTTTGAAAATTAAACCAGAAATTTCATTGAGAATGAAACAGGTAGTCAACTACAAATTACATAAAATCAGCACTATTGCATTTTACAAGAGTAGAGCCATTGGTTGAGATCAAACTCTAGGCCAACTTCCCTTGAGCTCTTCCCTCTCCATACAAATCTTTATACACACTTTAGTAGGCCTTTTTACTTCTTCTACATAAATGAGTTCACTAGCTACTAGAAAACTAATGGCCAAATACTGATCATAAATTACAAATGAAAACATGTGCATGCGAGATTACCCACACATAACAAATAGGCATCTTCAAGAGCGCAAACACATATACAGGGGGGATAGATTACAGATGCCCTAGTTCTGTAGAGAATGTCCAACGCCGGGGCTGTGGCCAGGAGCTGTGGGCCTGAAGTCATCTACAGCATGCGCTGGTGGTGGTGGCAGCTGTGCTGCACCATCAACCTGATCACTTTGTGGTGGGGGTGGAGATACAACAACTGATGACGCTTCAGTTGTGCTCTTACCATGCAAGTACCT
>JADOBS010302537.1:0-14452 GCA_015708375.1 Cydonia oblonga | reverse complement strand
CATTTTTTTTTTTTTTTTTTTTTTTTTTTGAGGTTTATAGGTGGTTGCTAGGAAAGGGTTTTGCCTACTTCGGATTTTCAGGCGAGTTTCAGGCAATTGTTAACAAGTTTACAAATCTAAAAGGAACAAAGAACTCCAAAAACTTGGTTAACTTAACTTTCTTTCCTTCTTTTCATTTGTTCCCCAATAAAAATAAAGTTGGTGTGTTCTGGATTTTGTCTTTCTTTGTGGGTTGTGTTCAGACCTGCAAAACACTCCAGTGATCACGTCATTTTCAGGCTAAAGGTTTCGGGTTGTGTTTACAAAACGCTGATTCCTAAACCGATCCTCCGATACTTCTGCTTAAAATCTTCTTCATTCCTCGTCCCTTTCACTGTGATAAAGTTACGTCCCTTTACCACTCTGTCAACCATAACATCCACTTTAGTGACACAAGCACCAAAGCTTTACTTTAGTGCCGGTGCCGTGAATGTTTTAGGGTATATAAATATATAGATGCTTCGGTTTGTCGCCCTTGGAAATATGCATGATATGTGTGCATGACACAATGGAAATAACATTGGCTTCGATTAGTGCGGAGGCTAGAGGCCTCTTTAGACCCTTTTACAAAATCAACACCACAAGGTTTTTCTTTAAAAAAAAAAAAAAAAGAAACACAATATTGGTATCAAATTTGTGCGTCGTACAAGAATAATATTAGACACATTAAATACATGCACTAAATGATGTGTCATTAATTAAATTTGTACTTTAATTTAAGTCGGAAATCGATTAATAATTATAATTAAAATTTATATGGTGTATAATGTATCATATCATTTGGGGCATAAATTTAGTGTATGTAGCACCACCTGTTCAAATAATATTCTGTGAATTAATATTGAGTAACCAAACAATAACTTCCCTTCTTTAACTCATAAAAGTGGGTCTTTCTAAAATGAACATTAGCTATTGGACTACGGGGATGACTTATATACAGTGGCTTCTTTAATCTTTTTTCTCATCAAATACATGCTCTTTTGCTTTTCCATGAACTAGGTTCCTCTTTTCCTTTTTTTTAGTTAACAGATTCAATGATCGGCGTACATTATAATTTGTTCAAAACGTTAATAAAGTGGCCGGAAATGTCAGAAAACGTTTCAGAGTCCAGCAAGTATAGTGCCCCTTCTTTTGGTCTTCTTACACGACTTCTTTGAGGGTTTCGATCTTCCTCACGAAAGCAAATTATGGAACGGTTGTAGTTGTAGACATACTCATATCACGAAACCATCGTGACCATGTGAAAGTAAATCCAAAACCAACATGAAAGAGACACTAAAAAACAAAGACAGCAGTCCCATAAATTAATATGGATCTTTTTCTGTTGCACAGGTGAAGAGTAAAATCATGGAGGATGGTGATGAAGAAGAAATTTATGAGACACAGCTCGCTCAGTTGTTTTCATCGGAGGATGAGGTATTAACAAATATTGGTACAAATTTTACCGCTAAATAATTAATCAAACAAAAGTAATTAAGGTGACTAGGGTTAGTTAATTTTTTATTTATTGAAACATTTTAATTAGGGCAATATTTAATGTATTGGGTTGGTGTTTATGTAGGTTAGGGTGTTTTTTGAGGCACTAGATGAAGAACTTAACAAAGTGAACCAATTTTACAAGACGAAAGAGAGTGAGTTTCTTGAGAGAGGAGAGATTTTGAACAAACAGCTACAGATTTTGCTGGACCTCAAGCAAATTCTCAATGACCGGCGGTGGAAGAATTCTGGATCAAAATCCAACATCCCGAGTGTTCCCAGCTCATGGTCTTCTTCTCCCCGGAATTCCGACTTCAGTACCGGTAAGCCTCTTGTTTCGAAATAGGACATCTGCTTATGTTTTCTGTGTTGATATTATACTTCTGGCCAAATTAACAGAGTTTTGCTTACATGGACTTCCACATGATAAGGTCGGTGGAAACACATGGAAAATTCGAGACTGTTCATGTGCAACAAAAGAGATACAGAAAATAAACCATTTAGTGTTGCTTTTTAGATTGTGACAGGGCCATGGACCACCTAATGAGGCCCATAAAAGGAAAAAATTTGGGTTACATTAGATCAAACCAAAAATAAATTCTACCTCCCTCTCTTCACGGTGATATGGATTCTTTAGGCCACTGCCTTAATAATTAAGGAAAACTAATGAAAAGAACTTGAAAATTTTGAGTTTTAATGATAAGGATAAAATAAAAGGTAAAATGAATAGTACCAGATTTGACTTTTTAGTGTAAAAATGTGGTTTTTCGTTAAAATGAACACTACCGTGGGCTTTTCGTTAAAACTCCCTAATAATTAACTTCGATCTTTATTTGTGGTTTAGCAAAAGAAAATTAGCTGTTAAGGATCAGTGGCCATAAAATCCATGGCTGTACTCAAATTTCTAGTAGTGCCATATGAGGTCACATTTCTTTCTTGCAAGTATTGCTTGCATTCTCAATCCTCTTTCACATTTGCAAGTGATAAATAGTCAACTTTGTAGGTTTAATGGATATACATATGCAAATAAACCACTTTATAAGGTATAGCAAACGTATGGGGGTTTTCGTGGTCTTTATGGCACTTTGGCTTTCAAGTCGCAAGTCTAATCGTTAGTGCACCTATCTAATATCTATCTATCACAGCTGGAGGAAGATAAATTCTGGACAAATCCAAATCCTTAACGCTATTGTCATCAACTTTTCTCTTTTTTGAGAAAGGCATAAAGAAAATATATCAAAATTTACTCTTTCTGTTCTGTCTCAAATATTTTCCATGTTCCGCTATAAATTTGCTAAGAATAAAATAAGCCCTAGATAAAAACTATTAAACTGAATATAAAAAATGCTGTTGAAGAAGAGGGAGTTTATCAAAAGAATCATATCAACCAAAAAAAATACCAAATATTAGTCTTAGTAGCATTATTAGTCGTGATAGAACTGAGAGATGATGGTGTATGACCTAGTAACTTTTTTCGTACAGGGTGAGTCTTACATGCATGGTCCTCATTTTTTTAATCCAATGAAACTTCATTAAGAACAATCAAGAACGTACATAGGACAGACATGCCAAACATAATAATATTACATGTTCACTAAGTCCTATATGATGCGAGAGAGTTGAGAAAAGAATTGGGTTGTAAAGAAATTTTCAAAATTAAAAAATTATGAAGCCATGCATTAATTACTATTAATCGACCTTGATGCAGAGAGCTTGGCGGAATCGAATACAGCCCCTACAGAAATAACACAAACGAGTGAAGCAATTGCAGCATTAGAAAGAAATGGTGTTAACTTTATTAACACGACAACTGGGGGTAAGACCAAGAAAGGCAAACCTAAAATGGCCATGAGGATTGATATTCCAAACACAACACCGACAAGAACTATCACAGCTGTTACGTCAATGCTTTGGGAAGATTTAGTGAACAATCCTAAAAAGGATGGCTCTGGAGAGTTCATCAATCGAAAGAAGATGCAGTGCGCTGAAAAGATGATTAGAGGGGCTTTTGTAGAGCTCTACAGAGGTCTTGGTTTGCTTAAAACTTACAGGTTCTATCTCTTTCTTTTTATAACAATTACTTTGATTTACAAGCTATTCAGACTCAGTTAAAAGCAATCAAACCAATATCTGAGACATTTGGAATATATTTTCTGATTCTCTGAACTGTTGAGAGTTGTCCCACATGATTCTCTGAACCATGTGCTTATATGATCTTGGGCTACTTCTCATATTACCAATTGGTTTTATGGTGGAACCTTAATTTCATTATGGTATCAGAGCAAGGTTGTCCACGTGTGAAGCCCAACAGCCACACACACTCCACGTCACCCAGTTGTTGTCCACGTGTAGGCTTGAAAATCCGCCACACGTGCGGAGACGTGTTGAGAGTTGTCCCATATTGGTGAGGGACAAAGTTTGTCATGTGCTTATATGATCTTGAACTACTCCCTATATTACCAATTAGTTTTATGATGGAATCTCAATTTAAGAATAGAAATAATCCACGTAATAAGATGGTGTCGTGTCGATTACAGGAACAGTTAGCAAGGCGGTCAATTATGTGGCTTAAATCTAGTTTGTTAGAAACGAATGGCGTCCTCGTTAATTTGGACCACATTTTCTGTTATTTTTATTTTTAAAGTATACGCATAGAATTTGGTTTATATACATGTTTAAGCACGCAGATGGGATCTTTGCCGAATCCTTCACCTTGACTTGAGCATTTGTATTCTCAAGTAGCAAAGCATTAGCAACAGTTTCTGAAAGGTATATAACAAATGACCCTTTTATTGTGCTGCTGATGTGGTCACTGGGTGAAAACACATGGATATGAAAATTATCAAGGTGGTCATACTATATACTAATTAATAGTTTTCTTTCTAAAATAGAGAAGTGGAAGGAATCAAACACTGTCTTAATAGTGAAAGCTACTTAATTGTGCAGTGTAACACTGGATCTACGCATCATTTAGCTTAACTAATGATTGTAGTTTTGAGTATGTTTTCTTTAAGTACTTGATTAAGTATCTAAACAAATTTGTAACTTCTGCAGCTCACTGAATATGGTAGCTTTTACAAAGATCCTAAAGAAATTCGACAAGGTAAGATATACATTAATTTGTTTTTTGTCAAACGATAAATTTGTTATAATAGATATTAGATTAAGATATATTTTGATATTCTACCATTTTCTTCAGCCTCATTTAATTAGCAAATAAAAATATCTCAACTTCATGAGCCATGATAGGATAGTATTATTAAGCTGCATTGATTTTATTAGGGATTTTACTTTTAGGTGGTTATACAGGTCTCATGAGTCATGCATATTTAATTAGGCGTATAACAGTGCTGTATCAAGTTTTGTTTCTCCAAATTCTGTCGATCTTATTGTTGCTTTATACACATTTACCACATCCACTATTGGTCTATGTAATAACTTGGAGCAACTAAGTTTTTCCATGTATAGGTATCAAACCAGCAGGCGTCAGAAAGTTATCTAAAAGCAGTGAAGATATCACATTTCATTAGTTCTGATAAGGTAACCAGTCTGATGCCCTAGCTGCAACCCTAATCTAACTAATATGCACATGCTTGGTGCTTGAATCTGCTCTAGTTACCATGATTTTCATTTCTTTTTCCGTTGTTTTGTATAATGACCATGATCATTATTTTGTATTAGTTGTAGTACTTAGTTTTTGAGTGGAGAGGTTTGACTTGTTATTGCCGTCTACGGTCCATGTTATCATGTCAAATAATAATTTAATAAAAGAAGATTTATTACGGAATTCAAAAAATTCTAGTGCTATTTTTTAATTCTTATAACTAGTGTTGGAGAAAGTTTTAATGGTTTTCTGACTGGGCTTGTGTGTATTGTTGTATATGGTTTGAAAAGGTTGTTAGACTAATGGACGAAGTGGAGTCCATATTCACAAAGCACTTCGCCAGTAATGACAAGAAAAAGGCGATGAAGTTTTTGAGGCCACAACAAAACAAAGATTCTCATACGATCACCTTTTTTGTTGGTAATCTCTCTCTCTCTCTCTCTCTCTCTCTCTCTCTCTCTCTGTATACATACACACACACACAAATAATTAATAAGAGCTGCATACATGTAAATATTATTATATTACTGAGGTTATTACTGCCTGGCAATCCAAATATGTGCTTTATACAAAATTCCATATATATTTATAAATTTAAAATACATAATGGCTATTTTAAAGTGTCAAATACAGCTTCATATAATATAAGGAAGGTCACTATATAATGCTAGTCCAATGACTATTTAACTATTGTGCCATAAAGGGCATTTTCACCAAATGGCACAAAAGTTTAATGACAGAAACATCGCTTATGCAATGCAATATGATGCATGATTAGTCTTGGGGGCCAACATGAACCGCATTAATCTGCATCGTATCGTATAAAAGCTTTTACATGCCACTAATCCTGATAGTGGGATTGCTCAATATTTAATTGAATGAATGGTGGCCACCAAAAATTTGCTTGGTGCCCCACAAATCAGGAGCCCGATTATTGTATGAGTTTTTTGTTTGGTCTGATTGTGGTCTCAATCTTTTAATAAAGTATGGTCGTTTTTCGTTATGTGGATGCAGGTTTGTTTACAGGTTGTTTTGTATCATTGTTTAGTGTGTATGCAATTTTAGCGCACTTGTCTGGTATATTCTCTCCTAGCACAGAAAGAGATTACATGGAAACTGTCTACCCTGTTTTCAGGTGCACTCTTCATCCCATATATTTCTTTTAAAAAGTCATATATTTACACATAGGAGGGTGAAAACAAACTGATATCAAACTCATCATTTACAAGATTCGAACTTAAAACATCTTACTTACAAGTAAAAAATAATATTACTAAATTGTCCTAATAAGTGGCTTTGGTCCCAATCTATATATTAATTAGCCCTATTTTTTTTACGCATATACTATATAAAATGATAACATATATAAATCGTATCATAAAATAGCAATAGTTTCTACTATGATCTAAAATTAAACTATTTGCACTAAAATTGTGATCCATACTGTGGACAATATCACCAACAGGGGTGAGAGTATAAGAATCACTTGTATAGATTGAGCCATAGCATTGTTAGTATTGTGGTGATGATATGTATTGTCAGTCACTTGAATACACTAATTTAAGTGAATATATCCCTAACTTCACGTTAGTGGCTAGATAATGAAGTTTTTAAGCTTAACGACATGAAATTTCTTAGCTTATTGGCTCATTTCTTAAACTTAAACTTTCGGTGTTTTTTAATTTTCTAATAAGGTATTTAAGCTTTAGTTATAGGAGGTCTTGGGTTCGAAACCTCTAATTCTCAGTCACCAATCCTTTGTTGGTTTGCGTAGTGTAGGATGGGGTCTGCAGCTATGTATTTATTCTTGTCTGCATTTCTCTAATTAAGGGTGTGAATTTGTGCAGTGTTTTTGCCTTACTCAGCCTGCACTTGTTTATGTATGGGTGCAACCTATTCATGTGGAAGAGTACAAGAATCAATTACAACTTTATATTTGAATTCCAACCAAGCACGGCCCTAAAGTATCGCGACACCTTCCTCGTATGCACAACCTTCATGACAACTGTGGTTGCCACCATGGTTGTGCACCTTATATTAAGGGCAAAAAACTTCTTACCTAGCCAAGTTGATGCCATTCCTGGTGTTTTTCTTCTGGTTAGTTTCATTGCTTTAATCAAGGTCTTGTTAGGAAGATGGCTAGGACTTGAGTAACTTGTATAAAACATAATAATCAAAACGCAGGCTTTAAAATAAAGTAACTAAGAAAATTGAGACATATATCATGAAACATTGTGCTAATCTTCAATTGAATTTTCCAGTTTGCTGTTGCACTGCTTGTATGCCCGTTAGACATCTTCTATCGACCAACTCGTTACTGCTTCATCAGAGTAATTCGTAACATAGTCTGCTCACCACTTTATAAGGTACATTTACTGCTTCTCTCATCTTCTCATCAAATATGCAGAATGTTAAGCAATATTTTGAAATTAGAATTAATGTACTTTTTGTTTTGTCATTTGAAAAATGTGCAGGTTTTGATGGTAGATTTTTTTATGGCTGATCAACTTACTAGCCAGGTAATCACATTATACTTCAACGGATACAAAAAAACATCTAATGCCACTGTAAACCAAGTCCTAAAAGTAAATAACTCTTAACATTCATCTCTTGCTATGTAACGAACTGTGATCTTCCTGCTTGTAGATCCCATTGCTGAGACACATGGAATCCACAGCTTGTTACTTTCTTGCTGGAAATTTCAGATCACACGAATACGAAACCTGCCGAAGTGGAAGGCTATTTAGAGAGCTGCTTTATGTTATCTCGTTCTTGCCATACTACTGGCGTGCAATGCAAGTAATGCAACCTCTCCCATTATTTTTCTGTTCAGTGAAAATCATAATTCTTTTAGCTAGTCCAACTAACATGTAACCTTTTCCATGTGCAATGAACTTCAAGTGTGCAAGACGATGGTTTGATGAATGTGACGTTAACCATTTGGCTAACATGGGAAAATATGTTTCTGCCATGGTGGCAGCCGGATCAAGGATTACATATGCTAACAACCCACACAGCCACCTATGGTTTTATATAGTAGTGATCACCTCTGTGGTGGCTACAGTCTACCAGTTGTACTGGGACTTTGTCATGGACTGGGGGCTTTTCGACCCAAAATCCAAGAACTTATGGCTAAGAGACGAACTTATTCTCAAGAACAAAAGCATCTACTATGCTTCCATTGTGAGTTTTTATTTAAATCTTTATGTGGCCTATACTTTCATTGCCTCCTTAGCATAAACCACATTCATTCAAAATTCTCAAACAGATAGCGCAAATTTATGCAGGCCTTGAATGCGGTCCTAAGAGTCGCTTGGGTAGAAACAGTGATGGGATTTCATAGAATTCCGGATGTTGAGTCACGATTGCTGGACTTTCTCTTAGCTTCATTAGAGGTTATCCGACGAGGGCATTGGAACTTTTACAGGTACAGCATTATTTTTTAACAAAATATTTTACCAATAATAGGGTAACTCCTGAGTCATATTCTTCTATACAAGCACTACAAATAAAATCACAAGCTTCTCAACTTGTTATATTTTTGGGTCAAACAGGCTAGAGAATGAGCATCTAAATAATGTTGGCAAGTACAGGGCAGTGAAGACAGTTCCTCTACCATTCCGCGAGACAGATTCTGATGACTGAGATGATCCTGTCTAATATGTATAGAAACCCCGAAATGCTGACATGGGAAAATTAAGCCATGGCAGAAGGAATCCTCACTTTCTTGTATCAATGTGTGAGATCCTGCCATCCATTCATCTCACATTACACCTCGGAATATATATGAATTGTAAGGCGCCGCCAAGTGTAATGAAGAAAGGCGCTTTTTAAATGGAGTACCTTTTTCTGCTGTTCATTTTGCCATTTTAATTTGGAGGTGTTTCATATATTTCTGAAGACAGTTCCTTTTCGGATTGACTATTAAAATGCTCGCATTCAAATAACAATCTATATGAACCCCGTTACAAGAAATGAAAATTGGAGCAAGTGATTTCATTTCAAAAGTATGTGTCAATTTGATGAACCATCAGAAAACAATTCTGTCTTATCCGATTAGTTTTACTAAAAGAATAGCACGATTAGGGGCGTACCATTCTTGATGGAAACATGGTCAAATACAAATCTTAAAAGCGAAGCTTCGTCTTTGAAATTCTGCATGAGAAATTTACTGTGAGAGTGAGGCTTTGTAATATTTGTACTCAAGTTTCCTAATCTTCAATTGTAGGAGCAGATTAAGTAATGGTGCATATGCAATGGCAGGGAAGGGCAAGCACACAGCTCTCTCCCTTCACAAATCGTCAGTCGTAGAGAACTCAACTGAAATTAAAATCCTGGAACCTTACATTGTAGTTTTTCCTTGGTGTTTAAACATGTAAAGAATGTGCTAACATACATCTGGTTTAAACCTGTTTGGACCTAGATTTATCATCCCCATTCGGGTCGAGTGAGCATGGCATTTGAGACGAGTGAGCGCGCATCTCATTCGAGTCGAGTGCGTGTGCATCTGGTTCGAGTCGAGTGAGTGCCGTCGTTTGAGTCGAGTGAGCATGCGTTCGAGTCGAGTGAGCGCGTCGTTTGATTTGAGGGAGCCTCCAATCCCTATTTCGATGCAATTTACTTTCTCGCATTTTATTTTCTTGCAATAGGAGTATTGTAATTTAGTTACTTATCAATTCGATCCATTTGACCAGCAGTTTGTTTGGGTTGATGTGATCACTTTCACATACATCCCAGCTTACCTTATCAACCACTATAACCATTCCACTTCACTTTCACGAACATCACCTGTTCTAAAGTCCTTGCACCCAAGGTATGGAGAACCCTCAACCAAGACGCGTTCCTTTCTTGGTCACAATCATTTTGAACGAAGCCAGACAAAGGGCAAATCAAATTTTACTCGATCGGCCTCTAGGGCACGAATTGGCACACCCTTAACACAAACTTGAAGGACAAGAGATACCAAAATTCTTGGATGTGTGGCTGAGACCGATTTTGAGACTCGTCTTTTGGCATGAGCAATGGGACGCAAACGATTTTCGTTTTATATGTACAAACTATTTTTCTACCGGAAATGAATATCACCAAGCTGTGATGGGGTAACATGGTTTACAATGGAATCCACAACCATTTTAGTTCTAGTTTTGGCTATTATGAGCCAAATTATAATCATAATCGAACTCAAAACATGACCGAGTCATTGGTTAACACAAGATCCCAACCTAGAGTAACTACACCTACACCGACTTTGACGGTCGAATCAAACATGGGTAGCTTGAAACAAGACCTGAATGAAACCATTCAATGGACGACCATGACGAAAAAGGTCAACAATACACTTTAATGCATTGTTGCAAGCAATGAAGGCGAATGAAAGATGCGCTGCACCACCACCATCGCTAAACTCAGGGTGCGACAACTTGGTTAGTCAACAGGTTCAATATCAACAATCACAATTGCTACCCCCAGTTCCAACAACAGCCTCAACCGGTTTGTTAATTCCAGTCGCATGTGAGGTCTGTGGAGTGCGTTACTCCATGACCATCACTGGACTCGGGGTTTAACTACTGGATTAATCAAGGGGTTCAACAACGACAATCACAATTACCGCCCCAGCTCCAAGGGCCTCAACTGATTTGTCAATCAATCCCAGTCATATGGGACGTCCATGGAGTTAAGAGGCAAAGAACACTTGATAAACCAAGTGTAGATTTTAATCCCCTTAGTTGATCTTGTTTATCGATAGTCTCCGGTGTTATTCAAACTTATAAGATGATGCTATGAGAATATATGAACAATAAAGTAAACACGTCATACACAAACACATAATCTATAGAGGTTCATTGAACTTTTCCAACCCCTCATGTGATCTCTCTTGAGAAATCACCTAACTATGGAGACCCATATGTGGTAGAAATATGACTCCTTGAATTAATCATGTATAATGTTTACAACATATATAGGGCTTGAGAAGACCCATATGTGGTAGAAATCTTAAATTATTTGTAATCAATATTACATTCCGTTCATTACGAAAAGATTCTGCATTAATGGTTCTATTCTAACACTTTCGTAGAGAATCAGCTATTCTCTTTGAGAGACAGTATGCAGTTGATTGGATGGTGATCATGGGATTGACACCAACAGCGCTAGGCAGAACACTCCCATCACATACGAAGAGGCTTTCTGCTTCCCAGCTCTCCCCATTCTCATCAACCGCCCCTTCCTTTGCATTGATTCCCATTCTACAGCTCCCCATCTGATGAGCTGAGGAATAGGTTGTCCAATTCTCTACCAGTGACTGGGGCCCTTCATCTGCAGTAACCATGTCGAGAAACTCCTCCAGTTCCTCCTTATCAATCCCTTTACATTTGAGTCTCAGCCCATCACTCCGATGTGTGCCAACTTCAATTGCTCCTGCTGCTATTAGAATCCTCAATGCCTGCCTCAAACCTCCCTTTATGTTCTCTTTATCTAAGGCAGAAAACTCATAACTTACTCTTCCGCTCTTCGTAACTACCCCGGAACCCTTATCCCTGATAATTGAAATCAAATGGGCAGTTCTTGAAAACTTCAGCATTCTGTTCTTTACGTCTTCCCCAGACACCCAAGGGCTCAAAGCAGAAAATGTTCCCGGCCCTAATGCCGGTGTTTCTATGATTGCTTTTACGTTAGAGTCTGCTGATACCACCTTATACACTGATGTAATTATTCCACCCTCATAGTTTTTACCCTTGAACTCTGAATTTGAGTCGGGGAAATACCCCCAGGCCATTAAAACAGGGTGGAGATGAAGATTCCGACCAATATTCTTGTTCTTCAGTCCACTAGAAAGCATTAAAGGGGGTGTCAAAAGAGCTCCACAAGCTGAGATGGTAACTTTGGCCTCAATTTGCAGCCTCTTCGTAATGTTATTGCTCAAAGGTTTTGCCATTACTCCCAAACATTTCTTTTGTCTTTTACTTCCACACTTGTTGGTTTCCAAAACAAATCTCTCAGCTTTACATCCAGTTATGATCACGGCACCATAATCCACTGCATCCATTAGCCATGTAGAATCTGTCCCCTTTTTCTCTCCTTTCCTGCATCCATAACCACATGATCCACAGTAATGCTTTTCTGAAGAATTTCGAGGCACAAAATCCACCCCAAGGCCTAGATTCTCACACCCTTTCCTTAGTACTTGATTTTGAAACCCTTCCTCTACACAATTCTCAGTAACACCAATTCTCTCGCACACAGTATCCATTGCAGAAAGATACTCCGATCCCCCGAAGAACTTGATCTTATGATCCTTATTCCATTCCTGAAGCACAGAATTTGGTGTTTTAATACAGGCTGACCAGTTAATAGCAGAGCCACCACCAACCGTTGATCCGGCCTGAAGCACAATTTTCCCATCAACAGTTACAAGAATGCCTCCTGATTCATAGAGTTGATCATGGGAGGGAGCTTCCAAAGAAGAATAATCTGAGGGAGTGAAGTAGTTTCCTTTTTCGAGAACGATGACTTTGTGCCCTGAGCTTGCAAGAACAGCAGCTGCGACACCTCCTCCACAACCAGAGCCAACAACTATAACGTCACATTTGACGTTGTAAATATTTTTTGTGGAGTCATGTATGACTTGGAAGCCTTTCTGTGAAAGGGAATTCAGAAGGGTGGTATCAGTTTCAAGCATTGTTTCTATGATTCCCTTCTGAAGAGGCCTCTGTTGTTCTTGCATTTTTGAGTGGTTCTTCTGATCATCTTGGTCATCAGTTTCTACATGGTATCCAATGGCTTGCCATATTGGGTTTTCTGCATTCTCACCAACCTGCGTCAAAAGATTAAAGATTGAAAAATTTAAGGATTGTTTGGTATTCAGTTTGAAATTAAATTATAGTTTTCAAAAATAAAGAATTCATTGGTTAAAAAATCAATTCCAAAAGAGTATCAAACAGGTCTTAAGTTATCAAATGCTTGGAAACTACTTTACAGTTAAATATGGGGATTTTGCCTAGCAGAACTCATGGGATTTGAATCCATAATTACTGGAAAGTCTTGATATTTCTGTCATGTATTTTGACAACAGTAGGTCAGCATTAATATAACTCATCTACAAGAAAATACTATATACACAAGAACAATCAATGGCCACAACCCTTTTGTCAAGTGGCATGGCATGAGTGGGGATAGGATGAGGATTCACGTACAAACTCACATATGACCTCCATGAAATAAAAAGCGAAGAATTCTACAAGCTCCCACATGATCAGTTGGTCTAACTCTATATTAAATACAAGTTTTCATTTAGTTGGAGGAGGTCCCATATACGAGACACACAAATACGAAGATAATATATAAGGGTTAGAATCGAGGACACCTCATTTTTTTACACCTATTTTGTAAAGCTCACTTCGTAACCTTTTTTAATGATCCGAACCGTCCCTATATTTTAATCAATCATTCATAGATCATCATTATAAAAAATTAAACAAATCAAAATCATTAAGACATTCATTTGTAATGAAGAAAATAGATAAATACGGTTTTGCAAACAAACACTAAAATGACTAACATTTAATCCAATAGTCATATGGTTTCAGATTTTGGTGATTTTTTTGTAGATATGATCGTTGAGTGAAGACCTAAAAATAGACAATTGAATCATTAAAATACATTATGGAATAGACCTACGAAATATGTGTAAAAAATGTGTCTCCTGATCCTAACACACACACACACACACACATATATATATATATATATATATATGTTTTAGTATTGAGTTTCTCCCAAGATTACTTCCCTAGAATGATTTCTTTTCTTTTTTTTTAATAGAAAGCGAGTTTAATAGAGATTTTTTTTATGAGAACTATTTTAATTGAGATTTTTTCATAAGAACTACTTTAATTGAGATTTAACTTTTGTTTAGTAGGATAATACATTTTTAAAAATAAACAAAAAATTGACAAATGATAAGACACTACAAAACTATTTTTGTTCACTATGATAATGTATTGTATTCATAGTAAAGCTACACCACCACAACGTAGCTATAACCACAATTAGGTATTCAACACATCATAAATAGGCATCATCTTTGTACTCATGTTAGTCAACAAAACCTAAAACCTCCTCCTCTAACTGAATAGAAAAAACTATATCAATACACTGAAAACTAATTGATATACTTGATTCCTCGATTAGGTGTCTATCCCACATGAATGAGATTATATGCTTTAGAGAGACAACTAATATCAAACTGAGTTTAAGAGCTTAATACTAGCTTGTAAGGATGTGAAAATATGTCTCATTAAAAAAGTTTAAAAATATATATATATATATATATAT